>ML685870.1:5850796-5874713 GCA_007922175.1 Pelusios castaneus | reverse complement strand
ATGAAAGCTTAGGCCCAAGAAATTTGTCAGGCTGTAAGGTGCCACAGAACTCTCCTTGTTTTTGCTGTATACAGACTAACACGGCTACCCCTCTGAATCTAGTAATAAACTTCTTATAGCAATTCACTGTGCAGCATCAGAATGACCAGGTATTAGCCTCACTTCCAACTGCAACAATTTTATTTGATTTTTATTAATATATTTATAGTTTCATAGTTATCAGAAATAGCACAGTACTTTTGGGAAACTTTGTTTACTCTTCTATGATCCTTCAGACAAAAGTTCATTGATCTCTCAATATTCTACTCCAAAACACAAATCAATTACAAGTATATTATATTTATGCCTTATTTTTCACTTCGTGCTGTACCTATAAAGAGCTATCATAAGGACTTATTTCTACACCATTGGTGAGATCCTAGCTCCATTAAAATTAATGGCAAAACTTCCAATGTCTGCAATAGGGTTAGGATTTCACACTGGTTTTTACACAATCAAGTACTGAAATACTTTAATAGCATCACCATTTAAAGGAATTATTTAAGTCCAGAGAGCTCCAGAAATCTGGCGGCACAATACGAAAGCACACATGAGACCTACATTTGAATCTACATTTACAATTCTAAATTTGGTTAGAGAAGTAATACTTTTGCTCAGTGCTTTCTTTCTTTAAAAAAAAAAAAAAAAAGAAAAAAAAAAGAAAAAGATGCCGGTATGCCAGCAGGAGCGGTGCGGGGATGTGGGGGAGTAGAGTGTCAGGACCCTCCCCCCCTACCTTCCCCCCCCCCCCGGGCCTCTCCAAACCCTTCACTCCCTCCCCCACCAGCTCCCTGATCCCCCCTTCTCCACTCCTCCCTTCCCCGCCCACTGGTTCCCTGACCACCGGGACCCCTTCCCCACTCCTCTCAGGCCCCCCTCCGGCCTCCTCCCTGTGCCCCGGTCCCCTCCCCGCTCCTCTCACCCCCGCCCCAGCCTCCTCCCTTCTCCTCTCAGCCTCCCCCCCGGCCCCTTCCCCACTCCTCTTGCCCCCACCCACCCACTTGCAGTTCCCCAACCCCCTGGGTCCCTTCCCCACCCTCTCAGCTCCCTCCCTCTTACCTGGCCAGGGCTACAGGGGTGGCCAGAGTCGCTTCCAGATCAGGCTGTTCCCACCCTGAGCCACGCATCTGAGCTTCCAGGCATCCATGGGCCGGATTCTGGCCTGCAGCCGCCACTCCTGGACCCTGCTGGCCCCACTGCCCAGATGGGGGATGGGGTCAGCAGGAAAAAGGAGACCCGCTCATTTCCCTGCCCTGCTGATCCTGGCTTCCAGCTGAGCAGTGGAGCCGGCCACGGAAAAATAGGTGCCGGTACACCATACCGGTGCGTACCAGCTCCAAAAAAGCCCTACTTTTGATACTTCTTGAGAAGGATACAAAGTTTACCAACCTCAAGAATCCAAAAGCTTGGGATGATAATATTATGTTCTATGAGCAGTAAGAGGTTGTCCAACTCTTTGGCCATAAAAGAATACTACAACATAGCTGTTGCTGTACGGAGGAGGACTGCATTTTATAAAAGGAAGACAATGGTGGGCAGGAGTACGGGAGTTAAGTCAATGCCCTACATTTTCACTCAGGCAAGCCTTAGCCCCTTAAACCATGAATTGAAAGAAATGAGACATTTTAGTCAGTCTGTGGGTGAGGCAGAGCCAGAAATGATTTCCTAGGCTAAACTCAAATCAGAAAATTTACAAAAATTACCTGCTTCCACAGCTAGAAAACAAGAAGAGGGTGAGATGCTGAAGGCAGCTGGCTTTTATTTTTCATAGGCTTCAAATACCAATATGAGTTTGTAATCCCTCTCTACCTCCCTCCCTCTTTTCCAGTCTGCTTCAGGAGTCTGCTCCGTGATCTCTTTCAGGCCTGCCAAAATTAGCACATTTATAACCTCACTCATTCTATAGTGGTTGTTATAGTTTTTCCATTTATTTTATCCCAGGAGTCATTTAGGATTCCTGATGAATTATTTATCAGTATTTTTACTGTTCACCTTTGACAGGCAGACAGAACAAGATGTAAGAAGAAACTTTAATGAGAGCAAGTTAAACTAATGAAAATAAGTGATGCAGGTCTTCATTTTCCCCCAGTCTGTGGTGAGGGGAACTGCGAGCCAACAAGTCTGTGCCCAATGCCATAAGCACATCCTAAAAATAGCATCAGCAAACTTCAGATGCAGCTACACACAGGTATAGCGATCACAGATAGAAAAGTCTTATTAGATCATCTAATACATGCCACCAGTTTGGTTCCTCCAATACTTAGTTTTCTCTTGTTTTAAAGATCCTAAGCAACTGGGCTTCCAGCACTTCCTTTGGCAAACTATTCCACAGCCCACCCATCTCAGCGTCGGGAAGCTTTATGCTCAGTAAGCCTAATTTTTTTTCTTTCAGATTTTACCAACAATGAGCTATCCAGACAGAATGCAGCATAGCAAGTGTGAGTATCTCAGAGCAGTAGAGAGAGGGGAAGACTGATGCCTGTGTGTATTTGATCACCGTACAAAGATTTCACAGTTGTGTTTCACAGAGGATGTCCTTTTCTAATATCATCAGTTACTGTTAGTTTTCTACAGAGAATATAAATATTGTCCTTATTGCATCAAGAACTTATTTTAGCATCAGGGATGACCAGCTCCACTGTATCTGCATATTGACTCATTCCATGTTTTTCTGCAGATTCCACCTTTAGATGAAGAGACCAAAAGACACTTCTCCATGAAATGAATTTGAATGTCAGCATAGGAAAATGCAGGCTCCCCAATGAATAGTTAACTCATTCTTGCAGTCACAGGCAGAATATCGACTCACCTATTACAAGGTCTCTGGCTGACTGGAGAGATCCAGGTGAAAAGAGCTTCAAGCCATACACTGTGTAAATTGAAAGATTTTTGTCTTTAGATCCAGCATCTAGCAGCAAAATAAGGCCACACAAGATACAAAAATATACTGGTCTGCTGTACATTATGATTTGATTGTGTCCCTGGAAAAGACAAGAAAACAAAACATTTCTTAATGTTGCACTTCACCTTCTGCATATGTCCATGACTGGGTCTATTGCGCTGCATAAAATTGGCAGGGGGCAGAGAAGACAGGTAATAAATATTTTCTACTGCTCTTCTGGCTTAGTCCCAGGCATATGCGGTCAGTTCAATTTCTTTTTCTCCATTCCTTTCTGTCTTGAAGCAGTTCCTTGGAAACTCAGCAGCTAATCAAAGCCTTTTGTATAACATAGATCCATCTAGTTCTGAGATTCCCAATCTTTCTCTGAGCTTCCACTTCTAAGTTGAACCCTTTGTTTGCTATACATTACTCCTGTCTTCTTTATGCATGCCCAAACTATCTAAGTCTGGATTCCCTCAGCTTTTCTGTAATTGGTGCCACCTTCGTACTTCCTCCAATTCGTTTGGTCTACTGATTAGTATTAAAAACGCTACAAGTGATGCTATCCACGTCAGGGTAGATTTTCAAAAGCACAAATGATTCTATGATTCTACGTTATGGAGCAAGGGGTACAGAGCAAATCTGCCATTTGTGTCTTTGAAAATCTGCTCTTTCAGACTTTCAAAAATAATACAACAATTGCACAGAAGTCATTACCATATACTGAGAAAAACTGAACTCTAGTTGAATCTTGCTCTTTAACAGCAAACTTTACATTAACATTTTTCACTTCAAGTGTAAAACAAATTTGAATCAGTATCTGTTTTATGTACCCTGACCTTTATATCCAGCATCTATTAAATAAATGATAAAATTACAGTTTTTAAATTGCAACATATTAAAGCAAGGTAATTATCGCTGCCAAAAACCTAGAAAAGGAGCTTTGTGGCTCTGTGTACAGATTTAATGTCTAAGCCTTTCTCTTTCAGAAAACTGTGTTCAGACAGATTGTGATGTGTCTTATTGAAGATCATAAGCGAGACGAATTTAAAGGTCTTGATTTAAATTTGGTAGATGCCTGGTCACAATACATAAATCAATACACAATTTGTCAAACTGAGCAGTTGTGCTCAGAGAATACCTTTCAGCTTGCCATCTTCAATTCAGAAAGGGTTGGGGTGTTATAAGGGAAAATTAGCTCTCAAAAAAGATATGCTTGACTTCAAATATGGGTCTCTTTCACCTCTGGTGGAGTAGTTTCTACCTCTCCTCTGCCTCTGTTTTGCTCTTTATTGCCACAATGACATCTGGTTCCTACTTTAAAGCTGTTTTGGTTCTGCACCAGGAATCCTAGCTCTGCTGCCACTGTTGGGCCATATTCCTACACTGGAGAAGACGGGAGCAGCTCCAGGCACCTCCAGACTTTCTGGGCTAGATCCACAAAGGGCACTTAGATTCAGCATTGCAATGCCTAACTTTCAGTAACTGCCACACAAGGAAGTGTACTGTCCCAGTTTAGGTTCCCCAAATCCCTCATGCAATGCATGGGGAGAGCCGGGCATCTAAGAATGCATCCACAAAAGCCAACACAGTGAGCAGGGAGTTGCCTGAGCTAGAGAATGGGATATACCATTGGAGCGGATTGGAGTTAAGACCCACCCCTCAAAGGGAGTTAGGCAACCCTTATTTTGCAGGATTAACACCTGTTAACGGGATTGGGCATCTCAGGCAGACTCTGCTACCCAAAGCAGTCATACCTTACCTAATGATCAAAACAAAATATTTTAAAAACTGCCCGTTTAATACGGTAACATCCTAGCTGGCTCAGTACTGGTAACTTCCATCACTCAGGTTGAGCTGGAGGAGAGGATCTAGCCAGCCCAGTTTATCAACCTGTCAGCTGAGGGTCCATAATCCTTACAGGTTAGGACATTAAAATGAAGTGTCTATTGTAGGTCAGAGGGGGTTGGGGCTGCATAAGAGTAGAAGCAGCTGAAGGCAGAATCCTGAGAGCCGACTGCAGAGGGAAGGCTGGGGAGCATGGCTGCAAGCTGAGAGCTGGGCAAGGAACTGGTAGAGCCTACTGTTTGGGGCACCAACAGTGCTCTCCTCTGAGCTCACAGAACACAGAGCTTCCTACCACACATCAAGGGCACAAGTGTACGTCACACCCGGCGACATCCTGCAGGGTGGTCAGTAATGCTGCAAATGTGTGGTTAGTTCCACATTCTCTAACCATTGGGGGGCCAAACAATGGGGATGGAAATTCTCAAGGGCAGGCACTGCCAACTTTTTCTGAACTTCCTTTCTTTTGGTCAGGCCAGAGATACCTTTAAAAGCGCTCCTACACCTAATCAGTGCTCAAACTATAGAAGGGCTTGAGAGGACAGGATCCCCCTTACTACTTTTAGAGGCTACCTCATTTCTGCCTTAGGACTCCCTTACTTCTCATTACTGTTTAAATTAAAGCATGTCACTTGACACTTAGAACACCTTCCCCCTTCCCCTCCCTTACTTTTTCTCCATAATTACATGAAATTGTCCAGGGAACACAAAAATAAAAAATATTAAAAAAAAGTATTTTCAGACATTTAAATCATTAAATTTATATTCTGGGAGATGGCCGAGTCCATTCTTTTTTGTATCTGAATTTGGTTTGTCCATCTCTAAAGCACTGTACATTTTCATATGGAACTTTTTATCCTTCAATACCAAGGTCTTTCCTTGGGATTCTAATTTTTATAAGGCCAGATTTGTTTCACTGGTTCCTTATACTGATCCCCCATGTAGTTTGGTTAAAAGCACACTATGTTGTTTTACCAAGAACTCCTACTTTTACTGCTTTTTAAAAGAACTCCTATAGCTACAATTCGCATTCAGCTCAGCTGGGCTTGGTCTTTTTTCATCAATCATTCTTTTTAAAAAAAATTAAAAATCTAAGCTTCATTGAGCCTAACTAATGCTACATCATTCGGGTTGTGAGCTGATCATATCTCAGAAGCAAAGTCATGTTGCTAATTCGATGAGAAACCTCTACGGAAAACACAGATTTCTCCCGGAAGTGACTGATGGCTTGGCTGATTTAGTAGATGGGACCTCTTTTCTCAAGTCAGTATTAAATATATGCCCTATGGTGCTGCTGAGGGGCGCTGTGCTCTTGGGGGTCTTGCTTTTTTTGAGGAAGCTTAAAAGTGAGGCCCTGGCAACTCTGGTATGAGAGTTCCCAGTGCACATATTGCAAGAGTAATTTCCTGTCTCACTTCCAACTTGGGGTCATTATACTTTGCTTTAATTCTCTGTGCAGTTTCAGGCAATTACAGTATTCTTCTTCCTGTCCTTGATCATTCTGCAGTGACGCTATATGCTGGTAAACAGCTACTGTTTTCCTCCCCAGGAACAGCTCTATTTCAGCTCTATTCCTGTTTGTGTTCTGAACTCTCATCACAGTTCTGCCTGTGTAAGGTTAGTATGCTCAAACTCATGATTTGTGGTATCCTCTGGGATTAAAAGTACTATGTAAAACCTATCATGTCACCAACATTCTTCTCTCCACCCTCCACTCCCATTAACATGAGTCACTTGACCATACACTAAAGAACCTGCTACCTGGGATGACATCATCAAGTGCTGCCCTATGTTTTATGTGTATCACTTTGAACTTCTGATCTCCCACAGGAATGCTGCAGTGGAGAGTAAATATACAAGCTGGTTCAAAAACATTTCTATGGGGTAAGGGATGGAGAAAATACCAGCAAATATTTAAAGAAAATATCAACAGTCCTTCTGACAGCAAGCTCAAGGGTAAATAGAACATTTTATACACTGGCAAGTCAAAGAATGCCTTGAGTGTGAAAAGCCAAGATCAAAGTGACAAGGTTTCAGATTGGCCTTGTAAAATGTTGCCATAAACCCATTTGTATTTGCAAAATGTAATTTAACTGAGCGCCTCTTCTCTACTCAGAAAGCACTTCTTCACAATCCATTTTTTAATCTGAAAGAAGAACAAAGTGATCCTAATTTTTTGGCCTTCAGCCAGGCTCATACCTTTGGTATTAATATTGACTGATCTGTAATCGCTTTTGGGATCAATCCATTAGCAAGGCAGCTAGGAACTGGGGTGCTTACAGTGCCTCTTGGATTCATGAAATTTGAAGTAAGTCAAAGTGAAGCTAATTAGCATTTAGTCCTGGCCTCTAATAAGCTGTGTATCCATGAAAAATAAAGTAAAGCTAGAAACCTTGGTATAATGGTAATTTTTTTAAAAAGTGTTTTCTAGTTGTTTTTAGACTGTTAATTCATTTACTCTAGAGATAAACTGCACCCACTCCCCACCCTCGCAAAAAAGCAAACACCACACACCACTAAAACAGCACTGAATTTTCAGAACAATTCCTCAGTATCATGTACACTGATTGCTAAATGCTATTTTAGCTTTGAGTTACATTTTTGTCTTCTGCCTATTGAATTCTGGAACCCAGATTTTTACTTTAGCACAGAAATACCTTAAGTCTTATGACTAGCTGGCCGGAGGATTAGCTCCAAACATCCTTCAATCTCAGGCAGATATATTATCATGTATAAATACGTTTACAGTATAGTTTGTTAATTTTTACTCCTGACATTGAATATGCTGGAATGAGATTTCCCAGGCGGTAGTGATAGTATTTTGCATGTATGGAGATCCTTTTATCAGAAGATTGCTAAGCAGTTTAGAAAAGGAGGGTAAATTCTATTTTCTCTACTTTACAGATGAGGAAACCGAGGCATGGAAAATTACCTAAAATCAGAGAGTGGGAGACTGGACTACTCTCAGCAGCAACAAGGAGTCCACAAGGATCGGAATTACGTATGTAACACCCTGAGTGAGGGGACAGACTTTAGAGATAGACAACAGTAACATTTTAACAAATATTCTCATCAATCTTAAATCACAGTGAAAGTCACGGCCCACTTTATGTTGAAATCCACCTGAAGAGGATTTGCTTACATGAAATATTTGTGAAGCCATCTTGAAAATCTCTTTGGGTGCGTCTACACTTACAAGTTAGGTCGACTTAAGGAGGCTTAAGTCAACCTAAACTACTCCCCACCCGCACTGGGCTTTTATTAAGTCGATTTAAGTCAGGGTAGACGGGGAGTAGCCCTAAATCGACCTAAGTGCCCTAGGTCATCCTAGAGCTAGGGGGAACCCTTCTCCCCACTAGAAGGGAGCCGTGGCTCCACCAGGGACAAGGGGCTCCCCCCAGGGACAAGGAAGCCATGAGCAGCTTGTCCTGAGGAGAGCCAGCCGCATACGGCTGGCTGTCCCATGGCCAAGCCGCGAGAGGCTTCCTTGTCTCTGGGGAGAGCCATGGGAGGCTTCCTTCTTGACAGGGAGCTGCGGCTCTCTTGTCCCCGGGAGCCGGGAGCCACAGGTCCCCTTGTCCCCGAGAGCCTTTGGAGCCTTGGCTCTCCATCAACCTACCAGTCAACTTAGAGAGTCTAGTGTAGACTCTCTAAGTCGACTTAATAAGGTCGCTTTTAAGTCAACTTAATAATGTCAACTTAATTTTCTAAGTGTAGACATAGCCTTTGTGGATTTGAGCTATGACAGGAAGAAAGTTAGAGGAAAGAAAAAGCAGCAGCAGGGATGTAGATGTGATGGTGGGAGATGTCCAAAGGAGGAACAGTAGATGGTTCCCTGATCTGGTAGGAACCCAGGCTTCTGGATTGACCTAAAAAATATAGCCATATGCCTGGAGAGCAGCCAGCCAATCAAAAAAAGGGAAGAAATTTGCCACTTGCTGTCCCAAGGGTCAACCATTGCCCAGACATGACTGACCACTGAAGTCCCCCAGGCACAGAGGATAAGCAGCAGTAGAGAAAAAGGAATTGCTGTTAGTATGTACATTGAAAGAGGGCCTACCGCTCTGATAGATTACTCTTGTGGCCGGGAAATGGATATCTGACCGGAGATAGATCCAGTATCTGCCAGTTCTCCTACAGCAGCACTTGCTGGAGAGAACAAGTGTCTGCTGTATGAGGACATGTGTTGGACATATCAACTTCTTTCAGGAGTTTAATGATTAGAGAGAAGTGCATTCTCATCCTATGCCAGCTGCTGATCTGGTTACACTAGGCATGCTCCGAAACCGGGCAGCTTCCACTGAATAAGGATGCAAGAATTGCAGTTTATCATCAATACAAGAGAATTTTAAACTTTTAGGAGTAATCTCCAAGCTTCTGCTTGCTGTGAACTGGTCATTGTTACCATAATGAAAATTTTCATCCTGGTAAATCTGGCCTGCTCCTGAGTCCTCCTGCAACATCTTCAGATTATTTTTTTTTAAACCGAGACCTCTTAGTTACATTATATGTACAGCTAGTTGACAAACTATCTTCCCCTGTGAAAATTTTCAAAAACCAAACAACTATTTTTTTCAATTTTGTTCTATTCTTGATTTAAATTTTTCATATCTTTCTGTCAAAAATAAATAATAGTAATAATCAGGCTTGGGGTTTTTATTTTTCAGCAAAGCCTAAAAATAATCAACAGAAATTATCGTTTTTTTGTTTTGTTTGTTTTCCAACAATTTTTGTTCAGCTGAAAAAGACATTTTTCAATTGAAAAGAATTTGATGACAGAATTTCAATTAGCTCTGTTTGAAGTTTTTCTCCTATGTGGCTGCATTTCTGAAAGATATATAAAGTGGGGAGGGTGGGCAAGGGTAGGTACAGGAAGAGAAGAGGAAAAGAGGTGGAGCGGGGAGGAAGAAAAAAGAGTGTGTGCACGTGCACATGCACACACGCACCTAGAAAATATCAAGGGGTTTGTGAATGAAAGCCATATTTACAAAGGTATCTGGGCACAGAAAGTTTGTAAAAAGGTGTGTAGTCAATTTACAAAGGTGTTTAAGTAGGTGTTGGGTTATTTGTGTAACCCAATCCTTTCCCTGTCATCCCGTACTTTGCACAATCATTAAACCAATTCAGAGCAAGCATAAAATGCTACCAAATCAAACAGCAGTATTTTCACACACTTTCCACTGGTGTAAATGACCAACCAAAGTGCAGGGCGATAGAATATCTGGTCCTACCAAATCTCAGAAAGCAGCATTAGAATGGCTGCTACCAGAACTATCAGCAGCCAAAATTAAGTGACTAAGCATGAAAAACAGAACATCCCAAACCAAACACCAAAGCAAAAACAAACAAAACTATTTAAAACATAATATCAAACATCACACACAGAAACTAAACATTAATCACATTAAATGAGCTCTACATTGTAAACTGAACCTAAATAACCTCAGGGTCTGGCAGACCACTAGCTGGAACAAATTTCAAAAGGTTGAAGTCAAATATATCTACTGTACCCATCCCCATGGTATCTGACACTACTCAGATCACCCCAGAAGTAGGATCCCAGAAGATTTATTTTGACTACTTCTTGCCCTATATGCTGCCATGATATCTACCATTAAACTTAGTCTCTCACCAGACAGAGTTCTGAGATTAGTCAGCAACACTTTAACTGCACCACCACGAAGTGAAAAGGAAGCCACTGTAGAGACGCGAGCACTAACTTTATGTGCCATAGGGTATGTCTACACTGAGAAATTTAGGTCGACTTCACCAAGTCTACTTTATTAAGTCAACTTTAAGTCGACCTTATTAAGTCAACTTAGAGAGTCCACACAGGACTCTTAAATCGACTTAAACCTGGCCTTTCTAAGTCGACTTAGAGAGTCTACACTAGACACTCTAAGTTGACTAGTTAGGTCCAGGGGTAGGGAGGCTACTGGGGAGCCTCAGCTCCCCAGGATACAGAGGCTCTCCCTGAGACAGCATGGAGCTCCCTTCTGGCCCAGACCGCTCGGCTCCCTTCTAGCTGGGACTCCTCAGGTCCCAGGCAGAAGGGAACCCTGCGCTCCCTTCTGGCCGGTACCGAGCGGTCCCCACGGTCCCGGCCAGAAGGTACTGTGGGGCTCCCTTCTCTCCAGGACCCTAGCGGTCCCGGCCAGAAGGGACCGCGCGACTCCCTTCTCTCCGGGACCCAGCGGTGCCAGCCAGAACGGAGCCCTGCCGCTCCTTTCTGGCTGGGACTGCACTCCAGCTGCTAGGGAGCCCGCGGCGGTTCCCCAGCAGCTGGAGCGCCGTGCCGGCAATTCCAGCTGCTGGGGAACCCCTGGGGGCTCCCTAGAAGCTGGAGCGTGGTCCTGAGAAAGGAGCCCCGTGCTCCCTTCTCCCCAGGACCACTGGGGTCCTGGCCAGAAGGGAGCCCCACGGTCCCTTCTCCCTAGGACCTGAGTGGTCCCAGGGAGAAGGGAGCCAGGACGAGCCGCTAGCGGCATCCTGGGGAGAAGGGAGCAGGGACTCCCTTTTTCCCCTGCCCTGCCCTAAGTCGACTTACCCTGAAAGTCAACTTAGGGCGCCCACACTGCTTAAGTCAACTTAAGAAGTCAATTTATGCATTAAAGTCGATTTAAAAGGAGCTCTTATTAAGTCTACTTTAAATTTCCTTAAGTCGATTTAAGCAGCAGCTTAAGTCGACTTGAGGAAATTCCAGTGTGGACGCAGAGTAAATTAAGTCAACTTAAGCCTGCTTAAGTCGACTTAATTTACTAGTGTATACGCACACATAATGAGGCACCCCACACTATGCATAGGCAGTCTTCAACTCCTGACTAGACTCCCAGGCTGCGTCTACACTGGTAAATTAAGTTGACTTAAGCTTGCTTAAGTCGACTTAAGGAAAATAAAGTCGATTTAATTAAAATTAAGTCGACTTCCTAACACCACCTTCCTAATCGATCTAAGGCTTAAGTCAACTCTTTAGAGTCGACTTAAGCCAGTGTAGACGTGCGGGAGCCCTAAGTCGACAAAGTCGACTTAGGGCATGGGTCCCTTCTCGCCAGGACCGCTCAGGTCCCGGCAAGAAAGGACCGTGGGGTTTGCTTCCTTCTCCCCATGACCTGCGCTCCAGCTGATCAGCAGCTGGAGCGGGGACCCTGGAGAGAAGGAAGCCCCACGCTTCCCACACTCCCTCCTAGCCGGGACCATGTGGTCCCGACGAGGAAGGAGAGCTGGAGACCCGCGCTCCAGCTGCTCAGCAATGGGCAGCTGGAGCGCGGAGCTCCGGCTCTTCCTCCTGGCCCGGACCACTCAGTTGGGGAAGTTGTCCCCGGGACCCCAGTGGTCCAGGCTAGGAGGATTCCCTTCTGCCCGGGACGTGGGAAGTCCCGAGCAGAAGGGAGCCAAGTGGTCCGAGGCAGAAGGGAGCTCCTCGCTCCCTTCTCCCCTGGACCGCTCAGGGGCTTGCGGCCCCGGGGAGAGCCAGCCCCGCCCTGGAGCAAACAAGTCGATTTAGATAGTCCAGTGAGGACTCTCTAAGTCGATTTACTAAGGGCCCCTTTAAGTCGACTTAAGAGTCCAGTGTGGACTTTCTAAGTTAACTTAATAAGGTCGACTTAAAGTCGACTTATTAAAGTCGACCTTCTTAAAGTCGACCTTAATTCCCTAGTGTAGACATAGCCGCAGATTGTAAGACCAGAAGGGACCACTGTGCACACTAGTCTGTCCTCCTGTATAGATCAGGCCAGAGAACTTCCCCACAATAATATCTAGAGCAGAACTTTTAGAAAACATCCCACGTAAATTTAATAAATGTCAGCGATGAAGAATCCACCACAGCCGTTGGAAAATTGTCCCAATGGTTAATTACCATCACTGCCAAAAATGTATGTCTTATTTTTATTACTCTGGGCTGTCTTCAAGAAATAGAATCTGTCACAGCAGTCTAGACACAAGATGGCAAAGGCATGACCAACTACTGCAAGGTTTGCCGGAAAGAGATTGGGAAGAATGCTTAGAGTCTGCCAGCAGCCACAGATGATCAAAGGCACAAGAGAATCCAAGAACAGGAACAGACCCAAAAAACCCTACAGTTCATCCCATTGCTTCCCAGCCTTGTTTTAATATGGAAAATTTCAGCCACAGTGCTATAACACTGATCATTCTTTAATCTCCCTGCTGGTCTGCATCCTTGCATTAGCATCAAGCAATCTTATCTACTCTAATTTTAATGTAGCTGTGTGTGAATTATGAAGCAGAGCAGTATGGTATCCTTTCAAACCTACTTCTTGTCTCATTTTTTATGATGCTCACTAATTCCAGCAAGTCTTACACTGCTCATGTTATAAAATCAAATAATTTTAAGAGATTATAATGCACACCGCAATATGGATTAAGTCTTCTAGTTTAATTTATGTTAAATATGCCTTTCATGTTTAAAATGTGGCATGAGAAGACACTAAAATATTTTTTCATAAGCATTTCTGTAAGATAAACATTTTAAAAAAACCTTGATAAATCAAGGCTTGGGGGAAGGGAATCAGGTATATCATCACTCTGTTATAATACTGCATGACATATACAATGTGATATGATGGATGATGTTATAGCAACATTTTTGCTATGACTGAAGTTCTAACCATGGTATTATATAAAAAATTGCCTTGATTAAACTTCATTAGTTATTTTGTCTTTGATGCTACAAATAATTTAAGCGAGGATGTGGTTATAATAAAGTTTTGATTATGCTGGTTACCACCCTTCAAACAAATGTGCACATTATCAGTGTTTGCATGTGCAAGCAATTTGATTACTGTTCATGTAACTGTGTATAGAAATATGTTAGTTGGACTGAAAAACATCATCTATTTTGGGCATTAAGAAAATCTGCTCATTATTGAGGATTGATTTATTTTTTTTTAAGTCACTGGAAATATCATGCACTACAAGGAATGGAACTGAAAACTAATGTTTATTAACACTTCCCAGTTTTCAGGTAGGTATAAATTGCCTGAAAATGTGCAAAATCTGAGCAATTCCATAATTTCTAGGAATGATTGAGGCAGGAAGGAAACTAAGAATCTTTGGCTTCAAGGTTCACCTTGGCATAATTTACAGCTGTAAACTTCAAAGAACTTTAATTTAAAGATGAATTTATATTTCCAATCTTCAAAAGGACAAAGGCTAAAACTCACTGTCAAAGGGAAAGAATCCAGGAGACGGAGCTGATTTGTAGTTCCCACCTTCCCCATATCACCTCCAACAGCAGCATACAAACAGCAGCTGTAGCTAGCTGCAGACTTCCCAAAAGATGAGAGAGTCCAAAATTTACAAACCACAGGATAGGATCAGGTCCTGAGTAAGCACACACTTCACTTGAAGAGAAAGTTCAGTCCTCCTCCAACAATTTTTTTCTTACATAACATCACATTAGGCTTCTAGATAAGAAAATCAACTCTGTTGATTTTTGCTCATTCCCCTGCCCTACATTACCGATAGCCCGCTGACAAGTGTTAGAACACGTCTTATTTGTTTAATGGTATATATCCAATACCATGCTACCATTTCTTTCACTACCCCAGGATCATTGGAAGCACTGATTCCATTTCCCAAGCACACTAGTTATTCTCAGAAGAGATATTCCTAGATAAGATGATCCGCTGCCAGCCATCCAATCATTTCCAGCATGGAATCACTGCCCTCAATGTAGTATTTCAGATATGATTCGGAATATCAGAGTAGCCAGCACCCATAGTAAGGCATATCCTGCATCTCTCGTCTCAGTGTAACCTAATACACATACTTCTAGGGACAATTACAACAATCTTTTGTTGATACCTCAGTTATACTTCTCCCTATTGTGGTATTTCCTGAAGAAAGGATGAATATTACATGTAAATACAATTACAGGGACCAGATGAATTTAACAAGGAAGCATGTGCTATTTGATCAGCCAATTATGTACTTTTTCTTAATGACTTTGAGGAAAACATCAGCAATAGCAGATTAAAAATCAATGCTTTGTCTTCAAGATGAATTTTAAATCCCTATTGACTGAAGACTAAAGTATGAGTGATGAATTGCTGCTGTTTTAAAAGCCAACAGTGGTTAAAGGAAAACAGGAAATGTTGGTCAGATGCCATATGACTGAGTTTCTGAATAATCTAATTCAGACGCATTGATGTTTATTATACTTTAGCATATACAATACCCAAGAGTAATGATGAATTCAAGTAGTTAATCATTAATAAAAATAGCATTGAAATCCCCAAAAGCATATACAATACCCAAGAATAATGATGAATTCAAATAGTCAATCATTAATAAAAATAGCATTGAAGTCCCCAGGAGCACAGCCAATAGGGTTCTTGATACATCACCAGCAACTTTAAAAGAGCTACTTATTTTCAAAGTTTCACTGTGACACTAAGATAAGCTTCTTTAGACAGGGGCTTAGTCTGTTAAGTTTAAACTCTAGGAAGGGAGTTATTTCTTGTTTTATTTCAAACATGCTGGGTCCATTATTCCTATGGTCTACTCACTTGTATCTCTGACTGTTCTTTGTTAATAAACTTATTCTTATATTCACTACAAATATACTTCAGTGCTGTACTGTTGAGCAAAGCGTTGCTCCTTGTGTGTATATGGTACCCCTGAGGACAGCCACATGGTAGCTCAGAGTGTCTGGTGGACAAGGGACTGGACACTACAGAGAAAGCTCCAAGAATTTGGAGGTTGGTGAATGCCTATCAGTAGCCTGCAGCGAGGAAGTGAAGACTTCAGAGGCCTGAAAGGCAGTTCTTGTGTTGCCAGGAGCTGTTGGTCCCAGGGAGCTGTACTGCTATGGACACAGACAAAACTAAGGGCAGGTAGTGGTTAAGTTGGTGCTTCATGTATCTGGCCAGTGCCACAGCGGTACCAGCTGTTTGTTTCCACCTTGGTACAAAAGTGGTAATATAAAAAGCAAACCTGCTTGCCCTGTTTGAACATAAAAATGGACATAATGGCTCAGGCCAATGATCCATCTAGCCCAGTACCCTTTTCTTTTCTTTTTTTTTTTTTTTTTTCTTTTTTTGACAGTGGCCAGTGCCAGGTGCTTCAGAGGAAATGAAGAGAAAAGGGAATTGTCAAGTGATCTATCCCTTGCCCACGCCCAGCTTCTGGCAAACAGCAGTCCCTGCCTATCTGGCTAATACCTATTGATGGACTTATCCTCAGTGAAATTATCTAGTTCTTTTTTGAGCTCCGTTATAGACTTGACCCTCACAACACCCTCTGGCAAAGAGTTCCACAGATTGACTGTACATTGTGTGAAGAAACACTCCCTTTTGTTTATTGTAAACCTGTTGCCTATTCATTTGGTGATCCCTAGTTCTGTTACAAGAAGGTGAAAATAACACTTCCTCATTTACTTTCTCCACACCCGTCATGATTTTCTAGACCGTTATCATATCCCCCCCTTAGTCATCTCTTTTCCAGATGTTAATCTCTACTCATATGGAAGATTTTCCATACCATTATCATTTTAGCTGCCCTTTTCTGTATCTTTTCCAATTCCAATATATCTTTTTTGACAAGGGACGATCAGATCTGCATGCAGTATTCAAGATGTGGGTGTATTATATGTTTCCACAGAGGCTATATATTTTCTGTCTTATTACCTATCCATTTTCTAATGATCCCCAACATTCTGTTAGCTTTCTGATTGCTGCTGCACATTGAGTGGATGTTATCAGAGAACTATCCACAACATCTCTTTCTTAAGTAATAACAGGTCATTTAGATCCCATTATTTTATATGTGTATTTGGGATTATGTTTTCCAATATGCATTAATTTGCATTTATCAACATTGAATTTCATCTGTCATTTTGTTGCCCCATGACGCAGTTTTGTGAGATCCCTTTGTAACTCTTGGCAGTCTATTTTGGACTTAACTATTTTGAATAGTTTTGTATCATCTTCTACCTCACTGTTTACCCCTTTTTCCAGATCATTTATGAATATGTTGAACAGTAATGGTGCCAGTACGGAACCCTGGAGGACACCATTATTTACTGCTCTCCATTCTGAGAACTGACCATTTATTCCTACCCTTTCTTTCCTATCTTATATAGCCAGTTGCTGATCAAGGAGAGGACCTTCCCTCTTATCCCATGACAGCTTACTTTGCTTTTTAGCTTTCAATAAGAGATCTTGTTTTAGGCTTGCTGAAATTCTAAGTACACTATAGCCACTGGATCACTCTTCTAGTCCACATGCTTGTTGACCTCCTCAGAGAATTCTAGTAGATTGGTGAGGCATGATTTCCCTTTACGAAAACCAAGTAGACCCTTCCCCAACAAATCATATTGATCTATGTGCCTGATAATTCTGCTCTTTACTATAGTTTCAACCAACTTCCCTGGTACTGAAGTTAGGCTTACCAACCTATAACTGCTGGGATTGTCTCTGGAGACTTTTTAAAAAATTGGTGTCACATTAGCTGTCCCCCAATCATCTGGTACAGAAGCTGATTTAAATGATAGATTACATTACCACAGTTAGTTGCTCTGCAATTTCAAATTTGTGTTCCTTCAGGACCCTTGGATGGAATCCATCTGGTGCTGGTGACATATTAATGTTTAATTTATCAATTTGTTCCAAACTTCCTCTAATGACACCTCATTCTGGGACAGTTCCTCAGATTTGTCACCTAAAAAGAATGGCTCAGATTTGGGAACCTCTCTCATATACACCAGTGTGAAGACGGATGCAAGCATTCATTTAGTTTCTCCACAACAGCCTTATCTTCTTTGAGTGCTCTTTTAGCATCTTGATCAGGCAGTTGTTTAATAGGCTTCCTGCTTCTAAGGTACTTAACATTTTTTTTGCTATTACTTTTTAAGTCTTTGGCTAGCTGGTCCTCAAATTCTTTTTTGGGTCTTCCTAATCATATTTTTACACTTCATTTGCCAGAGTTTATTCTCCGTTCTATTTTCCTCAGTAGGATTTAACTTACACTTCTTAAAAGATGCCTTTTTGCCTCTCACTGCTTCTTTTATTTTATTGTTTAGCCATGACGGCACTTTTTTGGTCCTCTTGTGTTTTTTTTAATTTTAATATACATTTAAATTGAGCCTCTATTATGATGTCTTCTAAAAGTTTCCATGCAGCTTGCAAGGATTTCACTTTGGCACTGCATCTTTTTACTTTCTGTTAAACTAACTTCCTTGTCTTTGTGTAGTTCCCATTTCTGAAATTAAATGCCACCATTGTGGGCTGCTTTGGTGTCCCCCTCTCCCCCTCAACGGGATGTTAAAATTTTATTATGTTATGGTCACTGTTCTCAAGCAGTTTAGCTAGATTCACCTCCTGGACTAGATCCCATACTCCATTTAGCACCAAATCAAGAACTGCCTCACCTCTCGTGGATTCCAGGAAAAATCATTTAAGGCATTGGTTTTCAAACTTAGGGTCAGGACCCAGTACAGGTCACAGACCCTCAGGTACTGGGTTGCGGCGCTCTCTGCTGTTGCTGCCAAAAGACTGGACTGCATCGCTCAAAGATGTCACAGGCATAAATGATTTTTTTCAGCTGGGTCCCAAGAAAAAAAGTTTGAAAACCACTGATTTAAGATGTCAAGAAAGTTTATCTCTGCATCCTATCCTGAGGTGACATGCACCAGTCAATATGGGATAGCTGAAATCCCCCACTATTATTCAGTGTTTTATTTTTATAGCTTCTTTAATTTCCCAGAGCATTTCACAGTCACTATCACCGTCCTGGTTGGTAAGCAATAGTATACCTCTACTGCTCTAGTCTTATTACTTAGGCGTGGATTCTATGGCACAGTTTGGTTTATTTAAGATTGCTGAGACTTACATGTATTGGTGAGGCGGGGTCAGGCTGAACACTCTAAAAACAAAAAATAGAAAAATCTTTAATTTACAGATTTTGGGATCCACAACAATTTCAGAGGATTTTGTGGATAGGAAATGCACATATTTTTTACCTTTAGAAGGGAATATTGGCAACTGGCCATGACAAGACAGAACAGGAGGACCCAAAGATCTTTACAAAAGCCTTGATTCAGAGTTAGGAATCCAAGAAGTGAGACAAGAACTACTAGAAGAATAGCCAACACATTCTCCTTGACATCTTCAGTCCTGCAGGAATAAAATAAATAAAAGGGATTTCAAACAGAGAAAAGGAGCCATGTACCTACTAGCAGATAAAGGGACAGATCCTCAACTGATGTAAATGCCATCGCTGCACAGACTTGAGTTACAAAACTACACCCGATGAGAATCTGCCCTCAAAACTGTACACCAATTGCTTGTAGACCGATCAGTGTATAATACGTCATTCTAAATTTTTAGTTGTACATCTCGCTATGACACCTGAACCTGGTATTCAAATCTGGACATGTTATTTCACAGATGCATAGATTTTAAGGCTAGCAGAGACCATTATGATAATCAAGTCTGACTTCTTTCATAGAATTTCACCCAGTCATTTGCACATCGTAGTCTGCATTTACCTCTAAGTCCTCTATAAAATTATTTTTAAAAGGAATAAAAGCATTCATTTACTAAAAATGCTAAAGACAAAATACAGTATATAGCCAAAAAGTGGTAAGCTATACTGTTGTCATGTTAAAATTATTCTTTAAAGTGCAACCCTAACAATATAGAATTAGAAAAGACACAAAATTTGTTCTCATTTATAGTATTGAAACATATTAAATCTTTCATCTATTTAATCAGATTTATTAGAACAGGTGTGTGGAGAAAAGCAATGTAAATATTTGATCTATAACAAAAAGAGCATGTTAGGGATATTTTTCCATGCAGCTTGTTTAGACAAGACACCACATACATGACAACATACATACTGGATCTAATTTCTCTAACTAGATAACATGATTTCTGCAGCACATTAAAGCTGTCTCCTGAAATTTCTGCAGGAGAAATGTTATTAACATGTGTATAGGGCATATACCCACACAAACGGAGATCAAGCTCATGACAGGCCAGCCTGTAGTCACTGGCTCTGTAGGCTTCCTTGTTTCGGGTTTATAATAGTCTAGCAGATTATAAGGTTTAACAGCAAAGGGCATTGCCAAAATAGTTGATTACAACTGACATGCGGGATAGAAAAGAAGGAGAGATGCCAGAGAAAGAAACGGAATTGTCTTTCATCAAATAATTGTGAGTTGGAATGAGGGAAGCCAGAGGGATTCCCTCTTGCATTCTGTCCTGAAAATATGGAAGTATTTCAATGAAAAAAATCTGGCACCTTTCCCTCTGGTCTTCTCTTTTCTTGATTCACACACAACACTCATTTTCACATCAGTGATGTCAGAGACAGCAGGCCTGAGATAGTGCACAAATTGGCTGCTCACATAAATCAAGGTCTCCCCTCAAACAGAAGGGTCATGGGCCACAAAAGCCAGCTCTGAAGGCTGAGGTTTGGAGCAAAGAAACATTTTCACACAGTTAAATTAAATCGGTGTTTCTTTAAAATGAGACCCACTATTCACTCCTTTTATAAGAGTATGCATTATTACCTGTAAGGAGAAACTGGTGCCACTTATTACATACTATATTAGATAGTATGAAGAAAGCTTACCTATCCAATAATGCCAACAAGGCAAGTCGATCATACCAGACTTTAATCCTCTTGCCAGGAAATATAATAAATTTGTAAAACTGCCTGTTAAATTTCCGTTGTGCTGAAGAGCATGAGGAGTCCTCAAGGTCCTGACTCAGATGCTTTAAAGACAAACAAACCACACGCACACTTTCATATTGACATACTGTTGCCCCTAAAGCATATGCTCTTAAAGGCAGAATGTATATGTCAATGTTTCATTCCAGTTACTTTTATAAATGAATACCAGTGAGAATTTTTACTCTCCGTTTTTCAGTTTTTAGGATAAGAGAGCAATGATTCACATGTTGGAAGTCTCCTAGTATAGCTAACATGGGCCTAACACAAATGCTTAGCAGACAGACTCATAGTAATCCCTAAATACACGGCACTTTGGAAAAGTTGCCTGTCATTAAAAAACCTCAGAAATGCTCCTTAATGACCCAATTCTGCCACCTTTGCTTACAGAGTGGGCCCTTATTCCAAAGAGCCATTTTTAAAGCACTGGGGCTACTTGTATAGTAAGGTACTATTCAGAGTGTAGCTGACCAAGCCCTCTTATTAGAGTAATACTATATAAATTAATACAAAAGGGTTAACATGTTGTGTCAGCACATGGTTCTACAACTTGTTTACATGACATGGTTTGTTAAAGTGTTAGTAACCAAGATAAAATGTACCCGGGGTGTTTCTGAAAGCGTTCTCCGTGCTACCATCAGTAAGAGCTGCTGTTGGAGTGCGCTTGCAACGTGATCTCCTGAAGATGGTTCTTGACTCTCTGAAGTGGTAGTACTAGAAGAGCTGAACCGTGTGTCACTGTGCATGGGGTAAAAAAAGAACAGAAAGGTTTTAGAATAAGTCAACTCACTACCATTTAAAACAATATCGCAGGCTCTCCGGATGGCTCATGTGATCCATAATGGGACATGGAGACTTCTACCTCATCAGACAAAATCTAGCCCAGGCCTCCAGTGACTAAGAGTTATTGCTTTTTGGTGATGCTTGTTTACCCCAGTACAGTCCACAGTGGAAAAGTGTTCTTTTCTTAAATGACACTAGCATAACAGGCAATTCTGAAAAAGTATACTACTCCTTTAAGGAACAGCCAGGAGCTTGCAGTCAAAAACCTGGGTGTAATCAAGGAGGTGCCCTGATCTGGCTTAGCTTTCTGTTCCTGTTTAAATAGACTAGCCCCAGGGCAAAGCCTCTTTGATTCTCTCAGTTTGTTTTGGCTGTCCCTTAAAGGAGTAATTCCCTCCTTCACAGCACTCTTGCTGGTAGTCAAAGTAGCAATTTCAAGGATGAAAGGGAAGAGATTCATTCAGCTCTTTCAACCCCAGAGGTGGTCCTTTCACAATGGACTGAAGGTACACTGTGTGATTGTGCTATGGACAACAGGTATCAGTTTCCAAAGATGTCAATCCCACACTTCAGGAGCACTAACATTTACTTTAATTTCTGCAAGAGAAATCTTTAATGTGTGTTTTGGTTTTTTATTAGTTAGCCCTAACTATGGCCAGCTTGTGGGAGACTTTCATCAAACCCTCCTGCTGGGCTTAGCCAGAGCACAGCAGCCGCTTCCCCCACTGCTGCTGGCCTCACTCCTCTCCCACCACTTGGACTCAGCAGCAGCAGCTGGAATCTCCCTCCCCGACCACCTCTGGCCACCCCTTCCCCCTGCCCCTCTCCTACAGTGTGCAGCTGCCGCTCTCTGACTAGAGTATGGCGGCTGCTCCTCCCTCCCAGCCCTGACACTTTTCCCACCCCCTCCAGCCCGCCTCGAGACTGATGTGGCCCACAGGCCAAAACATTTGCCCACTCCTGCCTTAAATCCTTCTTTCTAGGCATAGGTATCCATCAGCCCATCATTTAAAATATTGTGAAAATTCCCTTCTTGTTCAACTGCATCTGTAATTGTCTTAGAATGCAAGTTCCCATGGCAGTCTTCCTCTATTTTTTTCTTCTTGATTCTGTACATTTAGCACTTAAGTAAATGATAAAGCTTCTAGTATACTCTGTATAGTAATAATAATAATGCACGTTGGACTAAAAAGAAAGGATCCAGTTACTGTGACATGATTTTATTTAAATATAATTCTTGCTGAGAATCAATTGTTTAAATATTCCTCTTGAATTGGATTCTTTTTGGATACTTTTCCTGTCACAACTGGTGTTTCCACATCTGCTTCCCAATTCTAATCTCATTATCTCCGAAACAATATCAATCCTAGGCACTAATATGGCCCCTAGTACTATAGTATCTAAGGTCCCCACAATCTTTGACTTATTTATTCTCACAACATCTTTGTGAGGTAGGGCAGTACTTTTATCCCCATTTTATAGATGACATGCTGAAAGACTAAGTGACGTGCCCAAAGTAACCAGGAAGGTAGCAGCGGAGCAGGAAATTGAATACAACTCTTCCAAATTCCAAGCTAGCTCCCTAACCACTGACCCATCCTTTCAAATTTAGTAAGTCAGATATTCCATTCAAATTCCCTTATGCATATGCAGACAAAGGTGAAAAGCAAACAGAAGAAAAATTCAGAAAACTACAAAATAGAGAATTAAATGTTGCAGGCTATGTCTACATAGATCATCTTTTTCAAACTGAATTGCTTCGCAAGAGCCAAGTGAAGTCTAGCGTATTCTTAATTTTTGTCTCTTTTCTTTTATCCCACATCTAATAAGTAAGAGCCTGGCATGATGAAACTATGTTCACACATCAAACCCTCTGGCCAAAATCTCTTGCCCTTGCCTTCTGGACCAATCAAAATTGCTCCACCGTAGATTCTTGACACTTCTCTCTAAAATCAAGCCTTCCCTTTGAGATCAAATTTCTCTCACTAGACCTGAAGATAATTCTAAAAGCCCAGTGGGGCAATAGACTATTTTCTATTTCCTCTCAGCAGCAAAGTTCACAGCTCCACCCACCAGCTGTGTTTGGCAGAAGCAATAATACCAGAGGTTGTCAACACCCAGGAGGCAAGCAGTGGGAGAGTCAGCAACACTCAAAGACTAGCAAGGCAGTTAGTAATGAGGGGTGGAGTATGTGCAGCTGGGAAGGCAGAGGTGGGAAAGCAGCAATTCAAAAACAGGCTGTGCAGCACCTAGAAAGCTGCTTCTGTATGCACATTGGGTGGGAACATTAATATAGGTTTTAAAAAGTCTCACTGAGGCCTTGTATACACGAGCACCGTATTCCGCATTAAAAAACATTACCGCGCGTTAACAAGCAAACTGTTCACACGTGAAATGTTGTTGCTTCGCACTAAGTGCCTTGTTGCTGCGCATTCCAACAACCACTCCCACGAGAGTGGTAACAGCTGTTGCGGATCATCTGTTGCGCGTTTGTGCTCGTGTGAACCTTTACCGCGCATTGATTGGCCTCCGGAAATGTCCCAGAGTGCCAATCCATGCCACTCTGGGACACCGGAGCTGTCAAATATGTCAATTTCACTGCTCTGCTGAGCAGTGTAATTGACATATATGTCAATTTCACTGCTCAAGCAGAGCAGTGAAATTGAATAT
>ML685870.1:5829868-5850396 GCA_007922175.1 Pelusios castaneus | reverse complement strand
GTGCTGGGTGACAGGCTCGGATTCGAGCCGGTTACCCTGCACCGCTCCCGGGCTCTGTGAGTCAGCTGTGGCCGGGGTTTAAAGCCCCGCGGACGCAGCTGAGTCCCGAAGCCCGGGAGCTGTGCTGGGGTTCGGGTGACAGCGGGGGCTGGCAATGCAGCCCCCCTGCCACCGGAAGCCCTGCAGCTGGGCTAGGGGGCTGGCTGTGGGCAGTGCATGGTGGGACAGGTGACCACCATGCACTGCTCTTCTTTCACAAAGGAGCATTCCAAGGGTGAATGCTCCTTTGCGAAAGAAAGAGCACGTGTGTACATGAGAAAGCGCAATACTTATTGCGCTTTACTTGTCCCGCAATAACTTATTGCGGGACAAGTTTTCTCGTGTAGACATAGCCTTAGTCTATCTCTGGTTTGTTCTTTACTCCTCAACCTTCCTCCATCACCAGTCTTCCCCAACCCCCACCTTCTCGGTCTTCTTTTTCACTATGTCCCACATGGCTCTGATCATTCTCACAGTCACCTGCTGCACCCTCTTTCTGATGCTGAACAATTAATTTTTAAACAAATCTTATACTCAAAGATATACACCAAATCTGATGACACATCATTATCACACTAACAACCAATACCAATATGATATTCTACAGTTCTGTTTTTGTTTTTATTAACTTATAACAGCATTCCATAAAATTAGAATGTATAAATAGGAGAAAACATTCCCTAATTACTGAATAATTGTAACAAAGCTGAACATCATGGTATAACATGGGGCCTTGATGAACAAAAAAAGACATTCACTGGCAGAATGAAATTAAAGCTATCATGAGCTACCGTAAACGGCACCATTAATATAAGCAAAGGTATAATTATACTACATTTTGAATTGTAAATTAAACAACTAAAAATATATTTGACAAACATGTGAGGTACGCATGACTAATGTGAAAGATACAGAGCACCCTCTATTGATAATAGAAAGAGTTAACATTTTACCTTTTTTTTTTTTTTTGCTCATAATTTAGTTCTGCTACATCATGGAACAAGCATACGTTTAGCTGAACAATTGCACAACCCTAAATATTTGGTTGTAACCATGCAACACTTGAAAATCTGTGTTATAAATTTCCTGTTAGTCTTTCCTGCCTTTTTTTATGTCACTGAATTTTTTTGCCAAAAAATCAATCAGTCTAAGCAATAAAAAAAGCTCATGCTGGCCTATATTCCACTACTTATCCAGCCTCAATTCTGAAGCTATCTGAGGTGAGATCAAGACAGAAGAAAATACACAATCTACTTCTCTCTCCTGATGACCACATCTCTTAGGCTGCATCTACACTTGTAAATTAAGTCGACTTAAGCTTGCTTAAGTCGACTTAATTTACCCTGCGTCTACACTACAGTTTTCTTAAGTTGACTTAAGCAGCTTGATTTAATTAGACTGAAGGACACAATGGTTGTATTCCTTATGTCCTTAATGGCTCATCAGGTTTCTCCCTGGGCCCATTGTACTTGGGACCTTCCTTAACATTAAGGACACAATGGTTGTAGACAGCTTGTCTCAGGTATTTCCACAGATTCACACAAGTTAAAGTATAGATATAACACCAAATTCCTAACTTCTAATACAAATACAATTCCTATACGTGAACTAGATAATCATTCCCAGCAAATTACTACCTTTCTATTGATACCAAACATGAGATAGTTCCTATGGATTATAGCATATATGAGATATGAATAGGAAATAATATCATAAATACTTCCCTAAATCCAGACAGCGTAACACCCTGCCCACATGCCCTGCCAGGGTCCCTGTCCCCCTTTGCCCCACTGCACACAAGGGGTGCCCCCCCTGCCACCGTGGACCTGCCCAAGGTCCCCCTAGCCCCTAGAAGTCGACCTAGGCGTCCAGTGTGGACGCTCTAGGTCGACTTTGTAAGTTCCCCTTTAAGTTGACTTTAATTTTAAGTGTAGACGCACTAAGTCGACTTAGTTAAAGTCGACTTAAAATTACAAGTGTAGACATAGCCTTAGAGTGTCTTCATACTATTCAATACATGCATGGATAGAGTATGCCAATACTCTGGTAGGTTAAAGTGAGAGGTTCCCAAAATGTGGTTCACTGACCTCCTTGTGTTGGCCAAATGATACCAGTTCTCTCCTTTATCTAGTGCTGCCATGCTGTATTACAGTCGAAAGAACATAAAATATTTTTCTAATATTTCTGTTCCTTTGTAAGTAGTTGTAGCTGTGGCCAAAGAGATAATGTATGACAGTGAATGGGAGGGGTGGGAAGTAGGAGCCCACAAGATACTTTCTTTTAAGAATGTGACACACACTGTTAAAAAAATTAAGAAAAGATGGTTACTTACTTTGCAACTATTGTTCTTCAAGATGTGTTGCTTACGTCCATTCCATTGTAGATGTGTGCAGCCCCATGCACAGTTACTGGAAACTTTTTCCCCTGAGCAGATCTCATAGGGCTAGCCTCAGCACTACCTGGAGTCCCTCACACATTTCATAGTATATGAGGTGCTGGCAGCCCTACACCCCCTCAGGTATTTTTGCTGGCTACTCCAACAGTGGGGATGGATGGCAGGTCATGGAATAAGCAACACGACTCAAAGAAAAGTTACAAGATAAATAACCAGCTTTTCTTCGAGTGCTTGCTCATATCGATTCCATTGTAGGTGAATTACCAGCAGTACCTTGGAGACGAGTTTGGAGTCTATGATTCGGTCAACACCCTGTTGAAGCTTGAGTCATCCCTGGCCTGCTGCACAACAGCATAATGGGATCTGAAGGTGTGTATGAAGGACCACATCACCACTCTGCAAATGTCCTGGCTGGGCACCTTCACCAGGAACACTGCTGAAGATGGCTGAGCCCTGGTCAAATGGGGCTTATCAACACCAGGGAACAGAACATTTGCCCTCCTGTAGCAGGACATGGGAGGAAGGCATACAGGAGACCCTCTGAACAGGGAAGAGGGAAAGCAAGTTCTTGAAGGAAGCAAAACTGTCAACTTTCTGTTGACCCTGGAGGTGAATCGATCCACCTGGGGAAAGTCCCACTTCCAGAAGATCAGGTCTGCTACTTCTTGGTGGAGAGACCAAGGGGGTTGGACTAGATGACATCATGAGGTCCCTTCCAATCCTATGATTCTATTGGAAGGCGTGAACGGCCTCCTGAGACAGTCTGCTCTATCATTCTTGATCCTCGACAGGTGTAAGGCCATTAAGTGGATGTCATGGTCTATTACCAGGATCCACAGAGTCACTGCTTCCCAAGAGAGGGCTGGGAAACGAGCCCCACTTGCCAATTGCCATTGTACATAGTGGTGGTATTCTCCGTGAAGACCTGAACCATCCTGCCTTTCAAGATGATGCCACCTTGAGGGCTCCGCTGGTACTGGTGGCCCTTCAGCAGGCTCCTTGGTGCCAGGGAAAGATCCCTCAAAGAGGATGACCCCCTTCCATGTGCCTCAGTTCCTGGAGGAGAGCAATGTGGCTCAGGAGAACCGTGCAGCCACCATGGGGCCTTCAAAGTAGGTTTGCCTTTCAATGCTGGTGCCTTAATCTTCACTTGCCTGGGAAGTGGAGGACATGGTATTGGTAAGGACATCAGGTCGGTAGCTGCCTGAAATACTTTCAGCATCAATGGGCCCAGAACTTGCACTGCTGAGTACCCCTTCTGCTTTCCAGCATCAGAGGGTGTTCTCCGGTAGGACTCCTGGTCCCTGGCAATATCAGGGCCAGCGGGAGTTGCTTGGTGCTCTGGCTCTGTATGGCCCTGGAGCTCAACCCTGTGGTAGCAGATATCTTCCCTGTGAGGGAGCTGTCTCCCTCCTGCCTGTCATTTTTGTTTCTTTTTCAGCAGCAAAGAGGAGCTCTGGTGCCATGAAGATCCCAGTGCTGGAGGAGCACTTCACACCAGTATGGTGCTCAGTGCTGAGATGGAGTGGGATGGCTTTGAGGACGGTCTCAGAGCCATCTCCATCAACAGGGCCCTCACTCAAACATCATTGTCTTTTTGGGTCCTTGGTTGAAATGCCTTACAAATGTGTCTTTTCTATGTCATTCCCCCAGGCACTTCAAACAACTGTCATGGAGGTCACTAACAGGGAAAGCCTTACCACAAGATGTGCATGACTTAAAATCCCGAGATTGTATACTGGCAGAAGTTCCTAATGGGACTAGCTAACTAAACTAGTTAATGACAGTACATTTTAACCTCTAACTAGCTAACTAACTAACTAACTAACAACAGAGGAAATTACACACACACACACACACACACACACAAAATGATGAAGCTAAGAGGTGCTTATCCAAGCAGGCAAGAACACAGTTCCAGCAACCATCAGCTCTGGAGGAATAAGGAACTGAGGGGTACAGAGCTGGCAGCACCTCATATACCGCAGCATGTACATGGGGCTCCAGGAGGCGCTGAGACCAGCTCCATGGGATTTGCTATGGGGGAAAAGTTTCCAGTAACCATGCACAGGGATGCGCACATCCTACAATGAAATCACCATGAGCAAGCACTCAAAGAAGAACTCCTAGGTTAAGTAAATTATTCCTTATTAAATCCAGGGCTGATCTTTCCTTTTCAGTATGTATCATAAAGGGAGAAAGGAAATTCTGTGACTAACATTGTGATTTGTGGCTAAATAACAAAACCAACCTGGCTGAAAGAATATATGCAATAAACTATTAAAGGGAATGATCATACAGTCAGTGCTTCAGGCAGTAGAGACTGGGTCATATGAGCTTTGCAAGAGGTCATGTAAATTGATCCAACTGAAATATTTTACCCAAACCACTTTTTTAACCAAGGGGGTGGGGGGAACCAACTTCCCTAAGCAGAGGAACCATGCAGCCAAGAAAAATGTGATATCTATAGAACAACCACATTTTAAAAGTTGAAAAATAGGTAAGATCCTCATTCAGTCCAGTTCCTTTTGACTTTGCTGAATTACTCACGTGCTTAAAATTAGGCACTTTCTTAAATACCTTGCTGAACTGAGGCCTAAACGACAAAAGCCCATTAAGGCTAACTTGGGAACCATAACTCTGAATTCTCTTGACTTTGGGGCACTTCAAAATTCTATCAGCTTGTTGTACTAATGCAGAAATTTCCATTTAGGATAGTAATAGGATACAAATCTTGGATCAACATCTGCACTGATTGCCCATTCTTGCTGCTGGGGTCTTTCAATCACCAATTCACAAGACTCACTGCTCCTCTCCCCTTTGACTGGATCCTCAATGGTATCTTCCTATCATTCTTACTCCTTATCTATATGGCTCTCTTGCTGCCTCCCTCCTCTTCATCCATTGCTGCTGGAATGGTTCTTCAGCAGCACCCATCCAGCTAATACATTTAGATAAGTGCGAGTGACATTAAACTCATCAGTTATGAGGATTTTCTTTTTTAAGCCATGGGTGGTTTATAGTTAATGTATTATGACACTAGATGACAAGGCTTTCTTCTTAAATATTAGAAGACAAATTGAAGTACAGAATGAAAGTAGGAACATATAAAATCAGAGCACCCAGAAGATTAGATAATTGCATATCAAATTGATTATGGCAGACAAGAAAAAAGCTGTGAAGTTTAGGAAGCAGTCTTTGCTCTTTTTCTATAAATTCACTAATTATAATTTTTAAAGGGAAACTGTCAACTGAAAACCCATACTTCAAGCTTCCTTAAACTTTATTTCTGATAGCAACTTAGATTATTAAAACCAAAATTGCTTAAAATACAGTTTGCATTTTGCTATCTACTATTTACTTTCTGCATTCCTCTCAGCTAGGAAATCATATTAATGAAATTAGATAGTCTTTTTTAAATAGGCAGTTTCGCTTTCAGCAGTCTCAACTCAGCAGTGTATACAGAATACTGAAGGGAAGTATTTATCTGTTTTAAACCAACTGTTCCCACTGGAAGTCAGAAAAAAATCCTGAAAACATTTTAAACTGGTTTTAAGTGCTGCTGAACAAATAGTTTCTACAATCTGGATTTTGATCCAATCTTGATTTGATTTTTCTTCTTTAAAATCCAATTATATATGATGGCGCAGTGATAGCAGAATCACAGTCAAGGTTATGTTAGAGAGTTTCAATTTGATAGTGGAAAGAATAAGGAAAATCTCATTTCACTGAATTTAAATATAATAAAAAATGGACCATAATCATGAATAATTAAGGATTTTTAGTTGCATAATTTGAAGTTCCATAGTTTAATATAAATTTTCCAGGAAAATAAGGTATTTAAAAATATTTTTTCCTGAGAAGCATCTCACATTTCTTGTGAGAAATCTCGAACATTCTGGGATCTGTCATTTACCCACTCCATTGCCCCTCACGTTCTGATTCTTAGAATACAAGTAGTGTTCTGGTTGTGTTTGTGTATAGAACATTTTATGTTTTAGCCTTAATGGAAAATGTATGTGTCAAACCGAACCCACTGAATTTTAATGTGCTACAGTCAGAACATAGTCACTTATTCCCAGAAAGATTTAAAAAAAAAATGAGACAATGAAAGAGGGAGGAAAAACATTAACAGTGACCTCAGCAATGTTAAGGCAAAATAATGTCCCAAATGCATGGAATGTGTGAAGGGCATATGATTTGAAAGATTTATCTTCAGTTCTTCCATGAAGAAAAAAAAAAATAAAGCAACCTTATTGATGCTCTTCCAGACTAAGGACTAAGAACTGTATAGCTGTAAATATTTTTGTTCCTAAACAAGATCGTGCTGCCATCATGTGGCAGTGCCGCCCTCACAGACTCTTACGGTTAAAGCATCCATTTCTCTCTACGTTAAAGATGCAAGAATGTATTCTACAGAAGCTGGAAATCTAGAAGAGACTGTATGGTCATATATTACAAATCCTTTCCCTCTTCTTTACAGCAGATGCCAGAGAGATGAAAACACAATTTTGTTGCATTTGTAAAGGGTGGTTCTCTATTTGATTTAGAAGAAATCTATAACTCACAAGTAAGGCTAGAATTCAAAGCAGCATGGCATTATACACTTTAATCACACAAAACACATGCTTAAACTTTCCTATAGAATTACATTTAAAAGGACCCTGGAAGAACAAAGCCATCTGAAATAATCAAATTTCAAAAACTGGGGGGTTTGGGCCTCTGGGTTTCCTCCTCAAATCCCCAAAGACCCCATTGTATTTTTCCTGCATACGGTTCAAAATCTGTGCAGTGAAGTAAATACTTAAATTTGTCAAATGGAATGTGAGTTTTTCACTAATAGTAAGAATCAGCAGCTTGTTACTATGGCTGGAGGCCATTGCTGTCATTTGAGTCACCTTGTTGAGCAGAAAAAATAACTGCCTTAGTGATATGGTACCTTTCAGTGCTGAACAACTTGCAAACAGCGTATGCTACTATTTCAACACAAGTTTGAAGTGCAAAGGTACATTTATAGGGTGTTTGGGGAATTTGCCAGAGGTGAAAACTGTAAAGTATTAATGCACTTATCCAGAAGATGTATGTTGTTGCTAAGGTATTCAGATAGATGCATTCATACAGTCCAAAGCACTCAGCATCTACTTTACTTATTGAAGTGAACGTGAATCAAATGAGCCCACAGTCAGAAATACTTGCATTTCGCAGCATTTAAAAACAATGTTGGAAGGCTATTTTAAATTAACTTTTTTTCTTAGTAGTTGTTAGAGACACTATTTTTGCTGGGATTAGTTCTTTTTAGCCTAGGGTCTCTCCTACTGCTGAAGAGAGAGCATACTGTGAAAACAAACAGACAAAACAAATTAAACCAGAGACTAATTGAGTTCTCTTTCTGTTGAAATGAATTTCACATTACAATCTATCACAGGACCTACTGGCAGCCTAGGAGTGACAGGGCTTCATCTAACAGCATGAGAGAAGAGTTCAGAGTTACTGACTTCCCAGAGCTCCTTTCAGCTTCAATATAGTGCATAAAAGGACACTTCCCATACTTTCTTAATAATATGAATTGAATTAACCTGCACATTTTTCTGTATATTCCTACAAGGGTCCTAAAATGTTCTCTCCGGGGTCATTAAAGGAGGAAGGATGGCTGTGGGGTGAAGCCATTGGATGGGTATTCAAGGGTGCTGAGTTCAGTTCTCAGCTCTGCCTCATGCTTTGGGCAAGTCATTTGACTTCTCCAGAAGCCAATTCTCAATCTTCAGCTTGTACATTGCACCCCTTTCTCTGGTCCTTCATTTATTTTGACTGCAATCTTCTCTGGGCAGAGACTGTCTCTTGCTCTGAGTTTGTATAGTGCCTAGCACCAAGGACTCCTCTTGAGGCCTCTAGCAGCTGAAAAAAGTCTGCCATTTAAGCCTGTATTTGAATGAGACCAAAGAAGGTTGCATAATGAGTGGCAACCATTTTTGAAGAACAAATCACTCCAAACTGATATCAGCTCTGTATTAATGCATGTCAATGCATATATGTCATGAATCTGTTCTTCATTGATTCTATTCCATCTACAAGAGAGTATAAATACTTCAAACAGGAGATGGATTAAAGCATGGTTTTCAAACTTTTTCCTCAGGACCCAGTTAAATGATTTTTTTTCATGCCCACAACCCAACAATTACATCTTTGAGAAATGCATTCCAGTTCTGCAGCAGTGGCAGCAGGGGGCGCTGTGACCCAGTGCCTGCTGGTGTGTGACCCACTACTGAGACATGATCCACAGTTTGAAAACCACTGGATTAAAGAATAAAAGTTAATTCACATCTCCTAAAGAAGTATATTTGCTGCCTGAACCTCTTACCTACAGCAAAAGGGCAAAATGCTTCCTTTGTGTAAATGGATGCAAATACAAATGACTTTGGTAGGAATCACACGACTTCAAATAAAGATGTTCCAAAGCCCCTTTGTAATATCAAGTGTTTGGGTCTGAAATCAGTGAGCTAGCTTCTGAAACACAACAAGTAAAACTACTCTATTGAGAAAGAATGAATCTTGCCATTTTTGGACACATCACCTTGCACTGGCAATCATTTCAGGAAGCGCTGACAAATTATCCATTCTCACACCAGATCAAAATGCAGTTGGCGTTGTGGAGCTAAGACAAAATACGGTTGTATTCTGTAAGTAACAGCTAACCAAATAGTATGTGAAAAATTGCAACATATCTTTTGCCAATTGTAATGAGAAGGCATGGCCTCCCTCGGAGATTGATGGCAAAGGATCACAACCCACATCCTCGTGGATGGAGCCAGGAAGCCCATGACCACCCCACCAGAAGCAGAGAGGCAAGACAGGAACAGGATGTAGAAAAGGTAGGCCCTCTAGTTCAATTTGGTGGGAGTTGTTGGAGGAAAAAGACGTCTCTCACCAGCTGCCGGAGCCCCGCCAAGGGGAACTCCTACAGCCCTGAGTATCTTGACACCAAGAACACCAAGGAGCTGCTGGGGCTGCTGCTACCATGGGGAGCCCAACAACAACCCTGAAACACAGATACCCTGTGATGGTAAGAAGTAGCCCAGGGACAGCAGACTCTGGTCTGGGTGTATGGCCAGAATATTGCCATTGTTAAGGCTGTGGGCTGGGACCCGATGGAGTAGGGCGGGTCTTGTTCCTCTACCTCCTGCTGCCAACCCTGACCATGGGGTTGTAGCCACCCCAGCTTAGACCAGGAGGCCTGATTGCTGTCTCTGTCCTGAGGTCAGAGTCCCTACACTGTTTGATGCTCAGCCTCACCTGAGCCCCTGTACTGATTGCTGCCCTCATCTGCTTGAAGGCCTGGGCTCCTAGATTCATTTGCTGCTCTGCCCTCATTGCAAGTCAGAACCCCAGCTGGAGACCCTACCCTGTCTGAGCATCCTGGGCTTTATGAACATGTCATTTCCCCTTGATAGACCACCGCCTGGAGTATTTAACAGTGGGGAGGCATGGCTTCCCACGAAAACTGATGGCGAGGGATAGACACGCACTCTTACTCTGATGCATCAGTCATCTAAGGTATGTCTACACGACAATTAAACTCATTGCTGGCCCATATCCACTGACCAGGGCTAAGGGGCAGTTTAACTGCAATGTGGACATCGGGCTCAGGATGGAACCTAAGGTTTGGGACCTGTGAGAAAGGTGGGTCCCAGACCCTGGGCTCCATCCCAGGTCCAAACATCTACACTGCTTTTTTATAGCCTTGCAGCTCAAGACCGAGTCAGCTGACCCAGGCTAGCCACAGCCATGCCACAGGTCTTCTATCACAGCATAGACATACCTTAAATGTGTTCCCATCTTCTGGCAAAATACTGTGATAGGAAAAATCACTGTCTCATTACCACCACCAAAAATCTATGGTTTGTATAGCTCATCCAGTAATTTGGGAATATGTGCAAGTACTAAAACTTTCACTAAAGTTTTACCAAAAGCAGCAAAATAATATTAAAGGGGAAAGCAAAATATGATGAATACCTGACAGCACATCTGTACATTGGTTCAAAGATTATTCTGTGATTGCAGCCTAGATATTGTATTATATGTTCAAGATTTCTTCATTATCATCAATATTTTAATATTAAACTTGTTATTTTACACTAGCACCAAAAATCAGCAACCTATTTTTCAGCATTAGCAGAAAAAACTAGACACTATGAAAATACTAAATTTTGGTTTACATTAGTAACTGCAAGTTTATTTCAATTCACTTTTTTTTGTCTTTCTGAACATGGTGAAATATTGGGGGGAGATGTGAATAGGCTTTTTGAAGTCCATTATTTAAATCTAAAATGACCATCTCTCCAGTAGGCCATAGACAGACAAAGGGTAATCAAATATTCAACTTCTCTAGACTATCGGTTCAGACAGTGTGTCACAGTGACACGTGTAACTTGAAAAAAAGTACTGTCATTTGCAGTAACTGAACTCAGTTTTTGATTGATGTGAAACCAGGAGGTATAATGTGTCCACCTTGTAGCTGATCAATCTCTTATGTTCATAATCATTTAAAAAGACAGAAGCCTTAGAAGACAGTATTTCATCCACATATTCAGGAAGGCCATATTACTAGAATTATTGTAACAAATATTGACACACTTTTCTTTTTACATTAGAAGACCGAGCACTTAACAAGAATCCTAATGTGTAAATAGAGCACAGTTCAGATGAGCAATTAAATATGTTTGGGGGATATACTAGCTTTGTGCTGCAAGTATACAAATCAGTTTACTGATTATAACTCATTTAATGACACTGATCTAAACCTTCTGGCCAATTCACACTATTGTAGGGGATAGAACTCACTACTGATGCAAAAATAGTTAATAATACAAATTATTACATTTATTGTTATAATGGTAGGTTACCATGAGATAGGCTCCACCTTTACTGAATTTTGAGATATTTACAATTATTTTCACACACACAATGCTTGGAGAACAGAATAGCTCATAGGCTTATCAAAATTTTTATTTAATTAAATGAAATATTCAAGGTAATAAAGGAAATACCACGGAAATATGTGCTTTCTGTCAACCAGTGACAGGCACCAAAAGTGTCAATGAGAAAACCATTTCCTTAGCCATAAAACCATATTTATTACCTTAGAAATGTGTTTTTGCTCAATCTGGAATGCCACTTCGCAATTCCCTTTTGATTCGTATATTACTTTATTTTATGCTATGTTTTTAAATGTTATAAAATAGTTACTTTGATTTGTGCCTTTATAGACTATATGACAGGAGTCTTCAACTGTAAATGTATTACAACTGATATGGTAGATCAAGGAACCATTTGGTCAAGAGCCAAACAATCAAAAAGAGTGCGTTCTCAAAGAACCCCTTGTACAAAATGGCAATTTGATAATGACGTGAACTTTACTTCAAGAAAACCGAACCTGATTGTGTAAAAGAATGCAAGGATGTTCTTCAGTCAGGATATTTTAAAGAGGAGTGATGCTTAGGCAATGTTATCAGCACTATAAACAAAGTCAGAAAAAATAGGTCTCTTTATCCTACCTCTTTTTCAAGAGAAACACTTCATCTTAAATACACACAAAGAATTCCAAAAATATCCTTACTGAAACTGATTTCTTTTATAGACACTCTTAAAATCTTCAAATGTTAAGAACAACAATTGTGGTTGAAAGTGTTTGCAGAAAATATGCTTGTAATTCATGTTTTCTCTTAACAGTGAAATCCTTTATTGTCCCTTAAATGCTTAAGATGGGATAAGCTTCCTTCGAGATATTTATTTGCAAATGTTTTGAATCTAAATGTAAGCCTTTCCTATATTAACTGCCTGGTACCACTGTGTTATGAACAGTGAGATGTTTTATGGACCAATATATAAACCTATTATTTAGTTATAACCGGCTACCAGTATAAGAAGCCATGAGTATAAAACATGTATCTAGGTGGGGAATTAATCAATATTCTGGCAATGTTTAAGCAACTCCTTTTCAAACTCAAGAAGGCAGTGAGAACCAGTCCAAAGGTTGCTAAGAATGAAAGACAATATATTATTAATGACCATTTATGTTTAAAGATCTCTTTATGAATCATTTAAGTTTAAAAACACTATTTGAAGAACTACCAGACTTTGATATAGAAAACAGGAGTCTTTGGACCAAATTTTAAACAGAATTTTGATACCTATTAAACCCTGATGGAATTAAAGGGATATGTCAAAACAAACTCAATAATAAGGAATTAAAACTCTAGATTTAAACATGTTCTGAGAATTTCTGCCTCAAAAACAAAAGCAATATAACCGTAAAATTGAAGAATGACAACCCTATTGTATACCCATCAGCAGAGTGCATATTCATAAGCTTTGAAGATCCAACCAGACCATATCATGAAGGTATTAAGCCAATGCAGAGTGACAGTAGCTGATATTTGAAAATACACTTGAAAGAGGTGTGTTTTCCACCTTCAGAAAGACTATGGAGAGAAAAGAGTACACATTCCTTCAGACTGAGATATGCTCACGCATACTCTTTATGCATTTTAATGCACTCTCAGCTAAATCTGTTTACCTCACCTCTACAGTCAAGTAAGCAGCAGCAGCAAAAGACAGCTATGAAAAAAATCCACAGCAGCAACAACCCAATCCAGCCCTGTTTCTGTGACACAATGACATCAAGATTTCAGCCTCATTGATTCTACCCTGGGACAAGAGTAACAGGCTTTAAGAATGTAATTATAATATGACACTGATCATAATTGCAGAAAATTCCCAGATCACCCACTGTAAATTATGAAATGGCGCTGAAAGCCATTCTCATACGTAACATTCTTCTTTTGCACGCTTAATAATTCTGTTTTTCAAAGGAAGAGTTCTAGAAACCACCAGCACAAAGGGACAAATCTGGCACCGCTGTAACTACTGGCGGGTATGAACACCCTAAATGCTTTATCTAAAATCTGGTTCTGACCTAACTTGCATTAAGCAGTATAATGGTAAAATGAGTCCTAGAATAATGAAGTACTTTGCAATAAATGGTTGTGGAGTATCTAGAACAGCGGTTCTCAACCACTGTTTCGGGACACATTACTGTTTCACCACACAGTGGTAAAGGTGTTGCGGAGAGCCGGGGGGTGGGGTGGCGGCGGGGGGGGGGGAAGGGGCGGGCCGCTGGTGTGTCCGGTATGATCATGCACACCACCAAGCCTGTCGTAACCTGCAAAAGGCTGAGAACCACTGCTCTGCATTAGCATTCACAATTGTGGTAATTAACAGATTGAGGAAATTGGTTAACAAGTTATAACTGGACCACAAAGCCATAGATAGCAGAATTGGTACAATTACCCTGGAGGAAGAAGTGGAAGGAAAAGTAGGTTATGGGGAATCCACATCCCCTGTGGATGCCAGAGTTGTTCGCTACTAAGATTCCTCCATCTCGGCACATGGAGGTCTCTTGAGAACTAGGTAAGAACAGTGGAGTCACAACTACATGTAGTCGACAGCACAGCCTGTCCTTTAAATGCAGAATTGAATAGCCACAGAGACTACAATAGCTCTGAAGCTGCAGTAGCAGCCCCAGATGGCTACACTGCTGAACAGCATAACGAAGAGTTAAAAGGCCCTTGAGTCCAGAAGTCCTGGTGTATAGCAGGCTCTCAATTCATATACTCTACATATTTAACCTTAGATTCCCCCTCTTTATTTCCAAAGAGCCTTTCATTAGTCCACAGACAATAACTTGGGGACAGCTGAAAATAAAAGGGCATTTGTAGGGCTAGTGGGCTCCCTCACCACCCCACGAAAAATAATCCCACGCTCAAATCACTTTCAGATCCGTCACCCTGGGCATGGTTTATTAATACAAACGCAAAACTTAGGCAAAACATCCAAAAAAAAAAAAAAAAAAGCAGTTCCTCTGTCCACCCTGTGCTACAATTCCCAGAGGCTTTCTCTCTCCTTACCTCTGTCAGTGCAGGAAAAGAAGACACACCTTCCCATCAATTCCCCCTGCACCAGAACCTATCATAAGAACCCATCTCTCTCCTGCAGCTCTCTCAGCCCTTTATAGAAAACACATGACATGTTCCCAGCTGAATCTGAACAGGGATGGCTAGCCCCAGTTCCTTAAAGGAACAGAACATCCTGTTACAGCATTCTACTAAGCTAAGACTGTTCCTAGGACGGCAACATAGACATCTTTGCAAAGTCATCTCTGAATACCCAACCTCATATTACATTTTTTTTAAAGTTTGAGAACAATAATTATTTCTCATGACCCAAGACCCTTCTCCCCCAGCCCTTTACTGAAGTTCCCTGAGTGCTGAACAACATGACACATAAAAAACATTCAACTATTATCATCGTCATAAAACAGTCTGCATGAACTGTTAAACAAAAACCCAAAATGTGAAGACATGGAATATAAGAGGGAAGGGAAGGGAGATGAGTGAGAAGCAGGAGTAATAAATATGGGTCATCCTAAAACAAATTTGAGAAAAAACGCCAAACATTATTTAGGTGCTGTTCCAAAGCAGCATGATGGCCACTGCGTATTTTAGGCAGTGAAAAGGGTTCATATCCTACAGCCAGCAGAAGTCTGATAACTTGCTGGCATAATACATGAGGAGTGAAATTTTATAAAAGGCAGGTGGGCAAGGTCAGATAAGCAACAAGACAAGGCTGAATGATCAGGGCTACCCCGCTATGTTTTAATTACAAACCCAAAGACAGCTCTCTATATCAAAGTAGCTATTTCTGGCAGACAGTGAAGAAAATACAACAGTGAGTATTTCCTTTTCCTCACAGATATCATTACTATATGGTTGCCTTCTCCTCTTTCTGTTACTTAAAATAGAAAAATCTGCATGCCTTGCCATCTCTAAAACAGATTAGCACATTTCTTATTCTTCACATGTCTCTTTCACAGCTACAATCAGCTTCATAGCCTCCAGCACTGAAAAGTCTAACATGTCTAAAATAAGAGTTTACTTACTGGGCATTAGAAATATGATCATAATTTGATGCTGGATATGGAATATTTCCCTCCTTCTGATTGCCAGCCTTCAAATAACAGGATCTAATTTCTCCTTTAAAAACATAAAAATATAGTTAAAGTGATGTAATTTATTTATTTACACATACAATTTAGTAGCAATCTGGTTTTCTAGGTAAAAAAATTTATCTGAAAACCAAATGTATAAATGCATCTTTATACTTGTGACTGGCAGTGTGGATGTATTTTAAAACATCATAGAACAAAGAAATGTTAAAATAAACACTGGAAAGCCCAACACAAAGCCATAAAAAGACAGAAAATAAAGGCAATTTTCAGTTCTCTTTTGCAAGAGCGGAGTAAGAGAGGTCTGTGAGAGTATAGAAATGGACTCCTACCCCAATCTACAAATAGGAGGCCTGATCTGCCACTACCTTAGGCTATGTCTACACTTGTTAATTTAAGTCGACTTAGCATGTCCACACTCAAAAATTAAGTTGACTTAAAGGGGACCCTGACAAATCGACCTAGACCATCCACACTGGCTAAATCGACTTTCTAAAGTCGACTCAGCCAGAAAAGTCGACTTAAAAGGAGGTTTAAGAAAGTCGACTTTAATTTTCCTTAAGTCAACTTAAGGAAAATGTAGTGTGGATGCAGATTGTAGTGTGGATGCAGATTAAATTAAGTCGACTTAAGCAAGCTTAAGTCAACTTAATTTCTAAGTGTAGATGCACCCTTAAATACTGTGTAGCCATTCACAGGTGTGTAATGTGACTGTTAGACACTGCCAGAATATAAGGGAGTGAAGCATTATCGTTTGTTCATGTTTCCAGAAGCGTAGATGAAAGGTACAAGGCAGTGGACAATCAGGTTGAAGGGACACTGCTTGTCCCATCCCCACCTCTTACCAAACACAAACACACAGAGAAGTGGTCCTTCAGTGAATCAGTTCAGTTCACTGACCTACAGGCCATGCTATTCCCCTGGCCAGTCCACAGCTGTCCTCCTCCACACCTGCAGAACAAGGCTCCACAGCATGCAAGGGGCTGGAGCGATGCTACACAGGTCTGGGAGAGGAAAATGGATAGGATCCGAGGAAAGGGGTGGTGTCTTGGAAAGGGGATGGGACGAGAGTCTAAATAAGGGTGGGGTCTGTGGATCTGCTCTTATTCAGATGCACTGGGTCAGTACCCCGCAAGGCAGATGGTGTTGGAACACAACATCCACTAGAATTATTTCAGCCCAAAGCCTGTGTTAGTAACTATGGAGTGGTACTGCTGCATGGTATGGCCTGTTGTCCCCAGGCAGTTCCCTGCACCAAGTTTGGATACCAATAGGGAAAGTGGTCCATTCATTCAATATCCTTGAGAGGGTAGCCGCCCACCATTCTGAATGAAGGCAGCCCCAGTGTGATGGAAGAAAGTTGCCATGTAAAGCATCACCTGTTATGCTCAGCTTAAAGATCTGACAGGAGATGGGAACATTTTGGCCAAGCACATTGGTGCAAATCTCTACTCATATAAGAAATTCTATGGGATCTTCAGCATCCACAAAAAGCACACTAGAACAGTCTTTTACATTATCATCAGAAAAATACACTTCAACTCCACAGTACCCTGGATGTCAGAAGAATACAGGTCTGAGATAACTTCTGAATTTTGAACTCTCTAGCTATGTGAAATCTGATGCTTGTATCACTAAGCCAGCCCCTTCTGGTATACATAGAAAACAATAAATAAATAAATAAAATTTTTAAAGAAACCCCTTTATAAGAATTCTAAGATTTGTGTAGAAATCTCTCCTCGTGGTGCAATGGTTACAGCTGCATAAACTTACCATTCTCGTCTATGAACACATGCATCGCGTCCACAGATATTTCATCTTGCATTGAAGCCTCAGGTCCACTTATAACTTGCAAGAAAGAACTATCTTGCTGGGAAGTTACCCGGTAGATTATCTGCCTTTGCCTGTTGCCCTGGTAACTTGACACAAAAATGTTTCAAAACTACTATGAGGAACTTTTTTCTTGTTCTCAATAAAACAGAGAGAGAGAGAGGTTAATTAAAAGTTTACGTCAATTCTACTTAATGTAACAAAACAGCTTGCATCATCATGCTTTTCAAGTACAAAAATTGTAAAGTAACTGCCCTTACTGTGCTGTAAATTTGGCAGCCTCTGATAGCACTGGACTAGCACTAGCCCAATCTTGACTTTGAACATCTGATCTTTCCTGTTTAGAAACATGCTCGTAGTGCTTTTCTATTTCCAGCATTTCTTCTTTTCTCTCTGTTGTGTGGCCATCTAAAAGATACGTAAATAAAGAAGGGAGATTTTCTACATGGGTCACAGCAAAGAGTTTTGTTGATTTACTTCAAAGCAAGAGCATTTTAAGGGAAAGTTGTACAAAGATGCAGTGCTTCATTGGCCTGCGTGGTAAAAAACAAATTAGCTGGGGTGAATAAGCTAAACATTTTATGGGAGGATTGCTGGGTTGTTTTTTGGCACATGTTACTTTGTGTTGTGTTTCTGTGTAGGCTGAACCTCTGTAAACCAGAAATCTTTTAATTTCCAGACTGTAATTCTATAGAAGCTCAAAACAACATAACATATCGAAAAATTTCAAAAATGGCCCAATTTTTGAAAATATGGGAGAAACAAGTGTGAAAAGTACTTAGAGAAATAAAAGTTTTGACTCCTTATTCGAACAGTTCCATTTGAAAAAAATAAAACACTGAATTTTCCTGTTTAACTAAGAATTTAAACTCCACTTTAAGTGCAAACACTGCCCCCCCTCGCCCCCAATTTAACTATGGATCTGATAAAGTGCTCCATAATCTCATAAGTATACTTCAGCAGGGGACAGGAGGCTGCAGAAGCCTAATTAAATCCATTTTCCCTAGGGACTTGTGATTGCTTAAGCATTAAGAATAATCAACAATAAGGTTATATTAATCTAATTGGTCCCTCACCGCCTAATGCTGACTCTAGGGCTGGAACAATTAATAAGATTTTTTTGTTTGATGATTTAAAGGTTTGAAGAAGTCTCACACTTTTCCATTCCTAATCCCTAGACTTTCAATTCTCTTTTCCCTGAAGTGGTGAAGATTAATAATAAATAAAAATAAATAGCACTACTCAGTGCTTCAAGCACTAGGAAGATACACCAGGAGTGGCTTGCAGTGGGATTTTAGTATAATGATTTCTGCTGATTTCACTTCACTAAAGTTACTTACACTTTCAGCTTTTGAGTGGAGGTAATATATGGGGCAAAAATGGTTCTTGAGTCTCTACCAATGAACAAATATTAATCTGATGACTCATAAACTGAATCCCTCCTCTAAATTTTGGTAGTATCAATATTAAAATCTCCATCTATTTCCCTCTCCCATCTATTCTGCATATAAAGAATCCCCATTTGTCAATGATAGCATTTTAAAAGGCAGAAAACACTCCCAATTTTTGCAAAAACTAACCAAATACATTTACAATCTGGCTTGAAAATCATTATTGTTTACAAACTGACTCACAGCAAAAAATTATCATGATCTGTTTTTACACGTTGCACCCTGGAGCTAGTTCAGTCCATATTGCAACATTCAAATGAAATTTGTCAACTAACCTACATTTTGTTTTTCACCGTTTTCACTGAGCAAATTCTGCTAACACAGATTTTAAACAAATATTATCTGTCACACGAAAAACAAGAGGGTGCGAAAATTCAAAAATAAAAAGGACTGATTAAAAAATATAAAAAGGAAATAGACAATCTAATAGAGTTTAAATTTCAGGAAGTACTTTCTTACCTGGAAATGTACTTCTGCTGACTCAAATTAAATGACAGAACTGCTGAGATTATTGCTAAATCAGGCTGGGGGAAGAAATTCTCATCACTTTGCACAGATAGTTACGGCATGGTCTGTACAGTTTTTGTGCCCATATAACCATTTAAGTTAACGGTGTGATATTTTATCTGTATACTTATATTGGTTTAACCCTCTTGTATGGATGCAGTTACACAAGTGCCTTATACTGGTATAGCTTATTTTGCTTTCCATTGTATGAAAAGCTTCCATTGAATGAAAGCTCAAGTCGACTTAATAAATACTGCTCCTTAGGTCGACTTAAACCTTAAGTCGACTTCTTAAATCGACTTAAGGACAGTGTGGATGGGGAGTAACCCTTAAGTCGAATTTATTAAGTCAACTTAATGCCAATGTGGACGCCTATGTCCAATGTTAAGTCGACTTAATACGGTCAACTTTAAGTCGACTTAAAATTAACCTTATTAAGTCGACTTAACAAAGTCGACATAACTTTTCTAGTGTAGACATAGCCTAGGATAGCTTGATGAATCAGACATACATATGTTTAATAACGATTTAAAGGTTTTAGATCTGATTTTTCTTTAGTTTTGCCTCTTAAGACCCAGATACCCTTTCAAATTTGCAATCCTGAAGAATAAGTTTAAAATCAATAGAGCCAGGATTTGTCATGAGTGCAGTATAGCACTTTACACTTTTTGAAAACCTCAGACAGAAGTGTCTTCTAAAATGAAAGCAACTCAGTCACTATGGTGAATAAGTACATAACACTTAGCTCATATACAGCACTGTCAGTAGACGTCCAAGATCTTTATAAAGGGGGTTAGAATCATTATCCCCATTTTACCAATAGGAAACTGAGGTACAGAACAATGTGACTTGCCCATAATCACCCAGCAGATCAGTGACAGAGCTGAAACTATGACTCAGATCTCCAAAGTCCAAGTTAAGTGCTTTGTCCAGTCAACTTGACAGGCAACCCACATAATGAATATCTCCAAGTTAGCTCTCAGTTTCTTCACAGTCACTAACAAGAGTTGTCATCATATTTTGGATTTAAATATTAAAATTTTAAAATAGTTTTAGAAAAAACTAATTATAATTTTTAAGACCCAGAAAAGCAAGATTGTGGTTTGCGCACTGCAATACATGACAAGTAGATTCCAAAGGGGTAGCCGTGTTAGTCTATTGTAGAAAGACAACAGAGTCTTGTGGCACTTTTAAAGACTAACAGATTTATTAATCGCATGAGCTTTCGTGGGAGAAAATCCCACTT
>ML685870.1:5742267-5794868 GCA_007922175.1 Pelusios castaneus | reverse complement strand
GATGAAGGCAGATAAGAAATGAAGGAAGGGATGTGGGGGGAAGGAGGTTGTAAGAGCCAAACACTGGGAAAGTGCAGAAGGGGAGAGTGGGGTGAGCCATGGGGAGAATTGGCATGGGGAGGCAAGAGCAGAGTTGGTGTGCAGAAAGATGCGGGAGACTGCAGTCAGGATGGGGGTGGATGGAAGCAGAGATGGAGAGAGGCAGGATCTGGGTGATGTGGGAGGCTGGTGGGGGGACAGGAACTGGGCTATGGGGGTTGGATATGAGCGGGAGGAGGAGGACAAGAGCCAGGGCAGGAGGGAGGGGTGCAATACCTGTGATGATGTGGGGCAAATAAGAGCAGAGACTGACAGAGAGAGGCTTAGGGGCAGAGCAGAAGGATCTACCTTTGCATAACTTTGCATTGAACCAGCAGTCATTCATCTCTACATTCCACTGCTGTCAACAAATAGATGTGAAACTCAGTGGTTAAGTGTATCTCATGCCTTCTCTAGTGACTTGCTCAAATAGAGAATAACAGTGTATTGCTACCACCAGTTACCTGTTTGCTCAAGTGGTAGAAATCTGTGGTACTGTGGGTGAAAAGGTCTGAATCCTGCTGTGATCCAAGTAGGGTATCATTATGGAGTTTCAGGCAGAGGAGGGAGGTGTTCCAGTTAGATTTTTAGAAAATTCTACATTAAAATAACATCCAGTTTGCAAATTTAAGAACTCAAAGCTAGGAATTGCCAAAATTAAGGTTCCCTGTGAAAACTTGATTCTGCCCTCTTGTGTATCCATTGTATGCTAGAATCTCTACATGATCATAAAAACAACAGAGTCCTGTGGCACTTTTAAAGACTAACAGATTTATTTATTGCATGAGCTTTCATGGGAGAAAATCCAACTTAGTCAGACGCTTTGAAAGTGCCACAGGACTCTGTTGCTTTTCTGCAATAGACTAACACGGCTACCCCTTTGGAACTTGACTAAATGATCATAGTTATATAATTGATCACATGCTAGTTTTTCCACAGAACCCCTGCCTCATTCATTGCACAGGATGGACTATGCTGTGATAATGAATCAGGATTGGGTAGTTGTAGAGAGATGCTTGTAGAAGGTTGTGATTTTAGAGACACTCCGTAGCATGGGTCAGTGTTGTGTGAATTGAAAGATGTGCCCTACAGGTATATAACATGGCTACTCCCAGGTACACACCTGGGAATCACTCCTGTTTGTGTTATTAAAGTTCTGTTCCTCACTCATTCAGTGGCATGGTCTTTAATGAGCCCTCAAGATCATTACAGTAGTAATGTTGTATGTAGACCCTGCCTGCAGGAGGGGGAAGATGGGTGTTGAAATGTAGGAAGAAAAAGGATGGTCTCATGCTTAAGGAAGTTGCTGTCCTGGAGAACTGAATTCTATCTCTACTACTGACACAGAGTTCCTCTCTGATGATAGGCAAGTTACTTGAACCAATATTTTCATAGCTGGCTACTAATTGTATGTTCCTCATTTTCTAGGTGTCAATTTCATGATACACTCGGTAGGTGCCTTGTGATCCCAACTATTACACATATTGATTAGAGCTGAGCTTTGAATTTATAAAGCGTTATTAAAATGCTAACTAATTATTCTGAAAAATCAAACCCTCTGTTGGTCAAGTTGGGCACCCAAAATTAGTGGATCCTTTTGAAAATGTTGGCTTTAATCTTCCTGTGCTTCAATTACTCAATAAAAAATGGGAATAATAATAATAATAAGAGCACCTAATCTCAAATCTCAAAAAATACCCATCCACTGAAGGAGGATTTCCTGTGTAAAAAAATAGTATGTGATCATTTTAATTAATAACTGCATCATCATGCGTATGCACAAAGGGCTGAATTAAAGTTGGACAGAAAACTTGTTTTTTCTAACTTTTGGCTGCTTGACTTTGCAACTTTATTCTTCTTTCATGTAGGTTTAAGTTTTTAGAGGTTTTTTGTTTTGGGTGTAATACATTTACACTGGAAAGGGGGTTCTGTAAGTGCCATTGGAGAGATTCCATAAGGATATTTGCTGAGGATGTAATGCAGATAAACAGTACTATATTCCAAAATCAATTTAGCACTGCTGATAAAGCACCTTGGGATTCCTAGTCTTAGAGAGAAAGCTAAATGAAGAGAGCAAGAAGTTCCAGGTCTTGAAAACAAAGGAGTCCTGTGGCACTTTTAAAGACTAACAAATTTATTTATCGCTTCAAGCATCTGACGAAGTGGGATTTTCTCCCACGAGAGCTCATGCGATAAATACATTTGTTAGTCTTTAAAAGTGCCACAGGACTCCTTGTTTGTTTTGCTGACCTAGACTAACACGGATCCTTTGGATCCAGTTCTTGAATACTCTGATGTTTGCCTAAAGAAAAACCCACTAGAGGGAGCCATGAGCAAATGTATAAGCATGTATTTTTTTAAAAAATATATTTATATTACCATAGCACCTCTGAACCCCATACATAGATGAGGATCCTATTGTATAAACATAGAAGAAAAAGTATGTGCAGAACAATTGCTAGGCAATAATATTTATATTTGTGCCAGAGTGGAAAAGTGTTTGGAACATTAACTTTAACTAAATGACACTTAAACCTTTCCATTGTACAGCTACAGCTAGTCCTTAAAAGTACCACTAGACTCCTTGTTTGTTTTGTAGAAGGTTATCAGTTACTGAGAAGATTGTGTATTACACTTGTTTTGTTATTTAAATGTATTTTATGCTAAAATGCCTTTCTTTTCTCTCTCCCCTTTTATTCCTTCACTGCAGTTTTTTTCTTCAACTGTATATGCTGTTTGATTTGCATCATTATTATTGCATTGTTTTCGCTTAGTGTATTTTTCCTCCAGTTTCCTTCTTTTCCCCCATAACTTTGTCTATTCATTTTTTCTCACTACAATTTCCTACCAGCACAGGTACCTATGGCAGGAGCGCTAGTGTAGACAACACACCAGCACTTGCCAGCATTTTTAGTCACCATCTTGCCTAGACCTGGTGTGAGCAGCCCTAGATGACACCATAGAATTCACCTTGTCTACACTCAGACGGCTAGCAGTGGGCGCAGTGAGTGGAAGTGAAACAAACAAGGAGTCTGGTAGCATTTTCAAAGACTAAGCATTTTATTTTGTAAGGGGGGAAGGAGGGGAAGAAAGTGCAGACACTAGACCCGCTGTGTCCAGGGTCCCTTGCTGGTATGGAGACAGAGTCCCTCATCTGCTTGGTGTAAAGTTAACCGAAGCTTGTTTGCAAAGTCCATGCCCCGAAGGTGGGGGCGGCTGCTGTGCGCTCCGATAACACCTGTCCGCCCGGCCCGCCCCCGCAATAGCAATCCCGCCCCAGGGGCCGCGCGCGGGGGAAGCAGACAAGGCACCTGCACCTGCCTTTGGCCTTCCCCCGCCTGTGCCTGCGGTCACGTGTGCCGGGCTGGCCAATCCGGCGCGGGCGAGCCAGAGGGTGGCAGTCTCGGACGGTGTCCGGGAGGGAGCGGCTCGGGCTGCGGTGGCGCGTCCCGGGCGGCCTCATGAGGCTGCGGGCCGAGGTGGCGGCGCCGCGGAGACCGGCCTGGGCCTGCCCCGCTCCTCCCCCTCCCTGCGGGCCGCCCCCGAGCGCTGAGCGGGGCCTTCCCAGCCCGCCCGCGCCGCTGAGGCGGGGATGAGCTGCCTCGGGGGCGGCCCCGGCCATGGCTCTGCAAAGCCCCGAGGGGGCGGCCGGCGGCCCGCTCTGCCGGCTCTGGACGGCGCTGTACGACTACGAGGCGAGCGGGGAGGACGAGCTGAGCCTGCGGCGGGGCGACGTGGTGGAGGTGCTGTCCCAGGATGCGGCCGTGTCGGGGGACGACGGCTGGTGGGCGGGCCAGATCCGCCAGCGCCTCGGCATCTTCCCGGCCAACTACGTGACTCGCCAGCTGGGGCGGGCGGAGGAGCAGCCCGGCTCCCTGGCCCACATTGACTTCCAGCACCTGGAGCTGCAGGAGATCATCGGCGCGGGAGGCTTCGGCAAGGTCTACCGGGCCATCTGGAGGGGCCGGGAGGTGGCGGTGAAAGCGGCCCGCCAGGACCCCGACGAGGACATCACGGCCACGGCCGAGAGCGTGCGGCAGGAAGCCAAGCTGTTCTCCATGCTGCAGCATCCCAACATCATCCAGCTGCACGGGGTCTGCCTGCGGGAGCCCAACCTCTGCCTGGTGATGGAGTTCGCCCGGGGAGGTTCCCTCAACCGGGTCCTCGCAGGGGCGGCCACCGCCGGTGCAGGGGGCCGCTGGGGCCGCCGCATCCCTCCGCACATCCTGGTGAATTGGGCGGTGCAGATAGCCCGCGGGATGCTCTACCTGCACGAGGAAGCCATCGTCCCCATCCTGCACCGAGACCTCAAATCCAGCAACAGTAAGTCGTCTGTCTCCCTTCGTGTGAGGGTGGCGAAGGTGTTTTCACTGTGTCTTTATTGTGTTCTGACCGTGGCTTTTATTCTGATCAGCAATTGTTATATAAATCAGATTTAGGAAGTGAGAGGTACATGGTCTGTTCGAGCTATACATTTGTCCTGAGCTGCTGTGTGTGGACAGTTTGAAGCAGCTAACACAAGATTTTGACTTGTCCATGTTACTGGGATTTTTTTGTGACCAGTTAGAAATCGTGATTTTTAACTGGCTGCAAGTTCACTTGTGTCCACACAATTTACTGAAGTATCCACATCCACCACACCATTTAGATGGGTTTACATTATATTGTTTTCTGGGAAAATCTGAGCAGCCGTCCTGTGGTACTTCAGTATTCTCTTTCCTTTCCTAGTCAAATAGGCCTTATGGTAATGTGTTTCAGGATATCCTTCTATACAGAGAGTTAGAAAGGAAGCAGACTGGTTTAGCCTTATAAGATGACACCATTAGGAAGGACTATATTGAAATAATTGTTACAATTTGCTTGGTGGAAGACAGTCTTGTGCTAGTGGAAGCTTCTGGCAAGAGTGACATGCTTGCTTAGTTGTTTTTGTTATTAACCAAGTATCAACCTTGGGATATGTGGGCAACCATATCACTAATTAGGAAAAAACTCTGTTAAAAATTAGCACAGACAGTGTTTATATATCTAATTGGAACATACAGAGCAAAGTCCTGTCTTTGGAGACACAAACTTTTAAAAAGAAACCTGCCTAAAATAGCAAACTCATCATTATATTCTTCTTCCTTATTTGTTCTGTGATTGAAAAAAACTTCACAATAAAATACATTTTCTGTAATCTTTTCTCTCTGTCTCTCCAACCCTTTTTTTCTATTCATGATGGTGTCGCATGATACTCATGACTTCTGTCACACTTTTTTCCGTTAAGATGACTTAGTACTGACAGTTGGCATCAGATCAATGGACATATGATTCTAATTCTTTCATTTAAAAAAAAAAAAAAAAGACAGTGATGTGGTGGCGGTTGAGGTTACTCTGCTCTTGATGTGGGGAACCACCTGAAGGAATGAGTGTGTAGGGTAGCTCAGTTTTTTTTTCCGTGCCTAGTGAATCCTTGTTCTCTCTGCAGGAGTTGCTAAAATTGCCAGCATTTTAGATTCTTTTGATATGTGGGCCCTGGGCCCTCAGAAACTGTATTTAGATCAACAACTGTTGGTTGTTACCTTCCTCAGATATGTTTGAAATTGTGATCCAGTGATGAAACTGCAGTGTTCCAGGGGTTAATGTCATTTAAGTTTTTGTGGAGCCTCTGGTGCTAGACCTTCCCCCCTAATATTTCACACTAATAGTTTCACCAGAGGGGGTTAGTGATGGGAGTTTTCTTGTACACAACTTGTTGGCAGCTACTGATACTTTTAACACTGTTTAGACTTGCTCTGAGCAGAGTGATTAAAATGTTAGACTGTTGGCAACTTGTCGACGCTGTTCATGTTGCAACCAGTGGTGATAAATTCTAACTTTATTTTGTTTTTGTTTTTTATACTTCTGATCACAAGGAGCTGTTGACTAGCCAACCATAAAGGGCTGCCAATTGAGCCTTCTCAGGGAGGACCTCACAACTCTGAACTTGCTCCCTATATTGTCCAAAACAGCCCAAAGGATCCAACTTGAGTGCTTTCACTGACTGCAGCTGCTGTGATATGTTACAAGGGGAGAAATGGTCTTTTGGGTAATATGTTTAGGGCTTTAGAGGTCACAGCCAACACCTTAAACTCTACTCAAAACCAGTAAGCAGTGTATGCAGATCCCAGAGTACCATTGTCCTGCCATATTCAATGAGTGAGCTTCTGCATCTTCATTCACTCCTTCCAAAGTTTTCAGGCTAGTCAACAGCACCTTGTGATCAATAGTATCAAAAGTCAGTGACAGACCTAATAATACCAGCATGGAAAATCAGTCTGCTAGAAAGATTGTCAAGCAGTACATTCTATCTGCCAGTGCCAGGTATATACGCAGATTTACAAGAGTCAAGATGAAGTGAGGCATCTTAAATACTTTGTTGTCTCAAAGTTAGTGGGAAAACTTAATGTAGAGGCTGTCTGGAAGTGTGTTTAGGTACTAATGTGTACTTATTTTGAAATATATTCATGAAACGGAATATCTGGGTTGGAATCAAGGGTTGGATTCTGCTCTATTCAGATGGTGTGTTTTTTACTATTTTCAGCAGTGAGTCTTGAGACAATTTTTGCTTCCACTGACCTACTTCTTATCTGGTGCAAGATGTTAATAATTTGGCATAAACAACTGCAATACACATGTGGAATATGGCCAAACAAACATGTTATCCCCTCTTAAGTCATCTTGAGGAGTTGGGGTCTTCTGAAGAGTACAGAAGGTTCTCGCAACTGCCAAACTGCTATGTAAGAGAGAGAAGGAAATGCTGACTGATTCAGGGCAGCAGCAATAAGATTTTTGCAGGACGCTGAGTGCAGAATCAGACTAGCTTTGGATAAACTTAAGCAGAATCAGGGGAAGGGAAGCTTGTAGCATGTACTGTCTTTATCCCCGGATGAAAAGGAGAGCTAGAGGTGCCCGAATCTATCATTTTTTCCTTACCTATGAAGAAAGAGAACACTAGCAGGGCGAAAAAGGGAGGCAAATATAGATTGCCCATTTGGGGGGAATGATGATACCTCTGAGCAATTAATTTTGTTGGTTAATTATGCACTGTTTCCTCTTACCTGTTTTGAACGTGTTCATGTATTGTGAGGAAAATGTAATTAGGACTTGCCTAACAGATTTAGATGGCAGTCCTGTTTCATACAGGAAGGCTCCAAGCTCCATAAACTCCCTACGTGGGATCCATCTTTCCTGTATTGATGTGTCCTGGTTTAATGCAGCTTGTGAAGAGACAGGATGAGCAGAAGCTTTGTGAAAAATGAGCTTCCAGAAGCACAAGTGAAGGGGTAATGCTCTGCTTCTCACTAAGGAGGAGAGAGGCATGCACAACTGTGCTCCCCCGATGCTCCCTGTTTGTGAGGAGTCGTCATAAAAATACAAAACAAAGATATTCCTACTTTTAAATAACACACTTTTACCCTTCAATATAGATAGTAACACTTACCAGTTTGCTTGCATGCATTGTATGTTTTGCAGTGTTCATGACCCAGATGTGATGCCTGTAATGAAGGGAAAGGCTGTCTGGGAAGAAATATGGTCCATCTCTGGGTGGGTTGCAGGGTCCCTTGTCACCAAGCAATTACAAATTTTTGTATTAATCTAAGGAAATTCTGAGGCAAAAAAACATAGAATCAAGATAAAAAGGAGAATTTTATTAACACATCTGCTTCAAAAATCCTGCAGAAATCATTATAATTTCTCAAAACAAAAGAAATTTGAAAAATAATAACTTAAGAATCCACTTGGCAAGAGAAAATATTCAAAACCATTCAACTGTGTACTTATTGTACATGCTTAATTGTGTCCCTGAGGTACAATCTGAAACCAGTCACAAACTTGTCTTCTTTAAATATCATATGAATTTGTTTAATATTACAATAATGTGTTGTTTTTTGTTGCTGTTTGATTTAATGAAATTGTGGTGGTTGAATGTTTATCTAAAGTTTCTGGTTAACAATTACGAAATAGAAAAAAGAGTTTAAGGGTGTTTAGGCTACCAGGTGTTGTTTACTCTATATACTTAACTCTCTCCTTAAAGAGAACCAAACCACTTACTTCGGACAAAGGCACCAAATTACATGAGGGTACTGGGGAGATTTGGGTTTACTGGAGCTATTGGCAGACTTTCTAGGACCTTGTTAAGATTAAGATTCTATACTGCATGTTGGCTAACACGTATTATCCTGCACCTTACAAATCCTAGTCTAATTAGAACATTTAGTGCTTCTGCCTGGGGAAAACAAGCTCCACATTCTGGGTGCAGGCGGCAATATCTGCAGGAAACTTTCCACGGAAGCCATGAGTAGCTTACAATTTAAAGGAATCACACATACAAATGGAACAGTGAAACTACAGAAAATGGACAATCTACTCTTATGTGGCTTTATTTAAACTTAGTTGGAAATAGTGAAACTCGTTTTTAAAAGCTGAATAAACTGTATTGCAAATAGCCGAATGGTATAAAATCCACACACGTAGCCTTTTCGTACACTCATTGGATTCTGTGATGTAGAATATGTTGAGGATTCCCTCCCTCAAATGCACAGAGGTTGGCTGTTTTGGAGATATTGAAGAGCCTGTTGCCATCGGTAAGAGGCACCAGAAAGAGATAGTGTGAAGAATTCCAAGGCAATAGTAGGGCACTGGGCCCTTCAGGAATCAGGTGGTGTACTTGTGACTCTGCAGATCCTACTCTGATTAATCTGCTATCAGCTGTTAACCAGATCACTTGCTGTTGCCTTGCTCCTGGTTGGGGTAGAATCCCTGGTGCTTATGAGAGAGGCAAAAACCAGACAATATCACTGGAGTTTCCCTGAGGTCTGTCCCGGCAGGAACATTCAGATTATGCTGGCAAGTATCATTAAGAGAACCAAGGGGAGAAAAAGATCATTCAAGTCAGAAGATGATACTGAAGTCTTGCTAGTTTCTGTTCCCCTCAAGTTTCTCTTCCAACTCCCTGAACTCAGTTTTCTCTTCATATTTTCTTTCTTTGTCCTCTCCTTGTGGAGGAAAATTGTTGGCTTTTGATAGGTTAATTCTAACCTATCATAGCCTACATAGACTACACTTTTCTAAACAAGTGAGTATGACAATTGGAGTCAAATCCATGGCTTTCTTCAGAAACTTTGGGTAGAGTTTCCATACTGGAGTCTCTGGGATGTGGATCTCTTTTTTTTCCTCTGATCTCCCTTGACTTTCTGAGGGGTGGCAGAGGAGGGAAAGGGCTAGCTAGGCTACGCAGTAGGTGGCACCTCTTACTGCATAGTATCAATGGTGCTGGTTTGATTGAGTGTCTGTAAAGATGCACTCATTTGAACCCAGAGTTAGCCAAAGGTTGATATATTAAGACCTACCCCACAAGTAGATTCAAGGGGAAGGCATTTCCCATTGAATCAGCACTGTGGGGACCCTGCGGTGAGTAGGTGTTAGGCAGTCAACAGGAGATGCACAAAATATTTTAAATTCTTTGTGTGTCTCATTTCAATTGCCACAGAAACCTCTTCTTCCCCCTCTTCTCCCCCCGTACTCCAAGAAATGCTGAGCATCTGCTTTTCCCAAGTTATTGTGTGTTAGTAGCACATACTCAGCAGTACTAAAAATTAGACCCATTGGATTTTCCAGACCATCAAAGAGCACATTACAGCATAAACATCTTACACATTACCAGCTTTTCCTAAGTAGGATGTGCCTTGTAATTTCTATGCAATTTTTGAGTTCAGAAATTGGTGTTAAAATTAATTTAGGATTTTGAGATAAACTTGTCCTCTACATGTAGCAACGTATATATCTAGGTTGCAGTGGATAAAATACTTTCTGTAAACTAGTAATTCTAATTTACAATTTGACTTGTTGCAACACATTTTTAAAATAAAAATCACAGTAGCTTATTAATGCATTTTTTTCATACAGTGTCTGTCTCTGGGAAATATAGCTATTTTATTGTTTCTGTGCAATACTGTGTTTGCATATAAAGTCCTTAAGCTTCCAAAGAGTGAATAATGTTCTAGTTGGTATCTCATACATGGGTTGAAGATACAACTGCTGTTGCTTAGGTAGGTTAACTTTGATTTGTCTCCTCTGAATGTAACTCTGAACTAGACTCTAGCAATAGAACATAATTAAAAATTCCATACACAAACTTCTTTAAATTAGAGTTAAGGTTGATTAGATAATTTCCTTACAGTGCAAATACCAAATGCAAGGAACTTGTGTGTTAAAGGCAACAGTCACACCTAGCGCAAACTCATTTTTTTCATGCATTTGTCCACTCCGCCATGTCACAACTCTAATGCCCCTCTAACATATGCAGTTTGATTTCAAGAAGACTACTGCCCTTGGTAAGCCTGACAAACAACTGAATATCACAATTAAAAAACAGCTTTAACTCTCATCTATTCATTTCTTTTGTTTGGCGTTAAGGTTGTGTTTCGCATCTTTGATACCATCCGCGACCGGCTGAATTTGATGGATGAGCTACACAATTACTCATTAGGTCCTGGTATCAGACAAATATTTTACTGTGCTTATTAAATGCAAATTAATTTGTGGACACTTAGCCTTCTGTATAATGATGGCAACAAACACCATGACTTTACATAAGAGTTAAATTTCTGACTTTCATGAATGTTAGACGCTTGTAACTCTTTCTTTTGGAATTGCACCTAAATTCCATTGTTTACTTTCTTCTCCCACACTTTCCTATTCTTGGAACCTGGTCCCTGAACCTGTAACTCAAAGTACATACCACAATTACACTTTTAAAGCTGTTCTAAAAATCTTTTCGTGGCATCTGACCATTATGTATTAAAACCGTGGGTAATGTATATTCATATGGAAAATAAAAGTATTTGAGTAAATTCATAAATAAAGACCGTCCCCTCTCCCCCCACCTACCCCAGAAAGTCTCTTGCCAAGTTGATGCTTCTCTGTTTTAGGCCAGGGTCATAGCTCTAGTTAAATCAGCCCCAGACATGCCAATGTTAGCAGCACAATCATGCTTTGTTCTCTTCATAGTTACTGAAATCTGTGTTTTGATAGTTGTGCTTTTAACTCAGGCCTGATAAGTCCACTCCTCCTCTTGTTTTTCCTTCTAAAACTGCAGTGGTAACTCTTTCACCGCTGTAGTTCATGGTTTCTTTCCCCTCCCTCATCCCCTCCACAAATCTTGGAAGTTTAAAAAGAAACTTTGAATTTATTTTTGTGTCCTTGATTTTCCATTAAAACCAAACTGCAACACTGCTCTTAAGAGTCATCATAGTGATTAGTCAAGCATTTGTTGTAAATTACGAAGGCCTGGGTCAGCTTGGAATGAGAAGAAAAGTTTAGTTTCTTTTTAAGCGATCAAAGTATGAGTTCTTTGAAACTCTCCTTAACTCTAGACTGACGTGTATTCAGTATTTAGGGCCAGGACTCGGAAAAGCCATTCGCCCAGGGCAAGCAGGAATTTTTCTGTGGGCATGTCCTTAAATTCTGCAGAATCTTTCATTTTTTTAAAAAGTATTTAATTCCAATGATGTTAGAAACTTTCCAGATGTGAACAGAGTAGTCAACCTGCACAGTCTTGTTTTCCCCTGCTCCCCTTTTCTGAGCCAGAAACACTACAGAGTCGTAGGAAGGAGGCCCCCGCTACCATTGGTTTTCGGGTTGGCTGTGGCCTCCCTGCTCCTCATTAGACCTGGTCAAAAAGCCAGGGGCACTCTTTTTTTTTTTTTTTATGAAAAATAAGTCACTTTGGGGGGAGGTGGAGTTAATTTCAACAAGTCATTTAAAAATTAAACAATTAATTTTGGAGAACATCAGTCAGCTCTTAGTTTCGTGTGGACTGGGATCCAATCCAGGGAGAAGAAAACTTCTACCTTCTCCCAGTGGGGCTCTGTTTTGTGGAGAAGACCCTACTGTTACTGTGACAGAAGGCTGTATATTGAGCAGCATATACTGATTTGTTTTGGAAGGCAATGCCTAGGACTCAAACCGGGGGAAGGGAGACGATGAGTAGTTTTTTAAAAATGAGAATTGTGAAAGATTGTGCAGATCACTCCTGATATGCTGGCCTTACTGTTTTCCTTAGGTAGGGCTTGGGTACACCAATCTTTAATTTACCTGGCTTTGCGCTTTTCATAGGTTAGATAGAGATGCTGAAAGAGATTCTTGTTCACTATGTTCAGATGAAGTTAAGGCCATCTGGAATAAATAAGTGCTCTTTGTTTAAATTTGTACAGCATTTAAACACATATTAAAATTTTGGGCAGAAGTGATTACTGTTGTATGTAACATTTATGAGCATTTTATATTTGAATGTCCCTGCATTAAGGTCTGAATTTTTCCACAATTGCGGGGTAAAAGACAGAAACAAGAGGAAGACCATGCACAAAAACAAAATAGGAAAAGTAATTGTGATTTTATTTTTTATAAAATTGGAAGGGGAGCCCGCTCATGGGTAGGCATATAATACCTGAAATAAATTAGTGCTTTTATTCAAAGGTTTTCAAGTTGTCAGTGTCTCTCTAATTAATGATGACCGCTGCCTGTATGATGCAAAATCACAAAAAAATCAGATTAGTAGTGTAACGTTCTTTGAAACATAGAAGTTAAACAGAAGAACTAATATTGAATATTCCATTAATTTAAGAATTATAGAATGTTTACTATTTAAGGTCCTGATAATGTGAACTTGCCAAGTGAGAACTTTAACTCATGCCTTTTAAATTGAGTATTTAAAATAGCAGTGGATGTGGTTTTTTATTTGTCTAATTGTAGTGGATCCTCACTCATTCTATAATAGTCTCGGCACAGGTAGAATATTGGCAAAGTAACTCGTATCTACTTCAACTTCAACACTGTCTCAAGGAGCTTGTCTAAACGACTTCATTCACTCCACAGTTTCCATTTACCAAAAATTGCTTTTATAAGAATTATTGCAAAAGAGGAAGGGGAGGGAGAGCTGGTGATACAATGTGAATTCAGCCTACAGCAGATGCTTCAAGAATGTTTTTATATTGTTGCATTTTATCTTTTCATTTCCCTTCCTCTAAAAAAGGGGAAAAAATCACAGATGTTATTTTGCAGTTTGAGTGCATTGATAGTTTTTGCATGCCACTTTTGTTTGTATAATGTTTAATGAGACTAGACATATATATGTCAACTCTTGCACACTAAGACTTTTCTGTGTCTGCAGTTGGAATCACTTCTGTTCAAACTTCATTTTGGAGTAAGTTGGGATTGGAGATCTAAAAACGACTAACTTTGACAAATTAAACAGTACTGAGTTGAAGTGGGTTGGAGTCTTTCACGGTTGTTGTCAAAATCATGGGTAAAAAGCTATTAAAGGGTCTATATCAAGCTGTGGGGAAAAAACCCTGCAAAATATATCTCTAGCCCTGATGTGGAGGTGGACAAAATTAAGTGTATGCCTCCTCCATTTACTGTGGAAGATAAAAAAAAAAATCCTCTAATTTGGATGGTGAGCTGTAAGACAAAGTTTGATCCACAGCTTGAAAATCATTACATGCACAGCATACAGGGTCAGAACAAAGGTCAAATCTTTGCCTCTAATAATCAAAGCTAGTCTGCACTAAAAACTTAGAGGCACAGCTATATCCATACAGCTGTGCTGCTGTAAGAGCACTGTGCCTTATGTCAACAGGAGAGACCTCTCCTATGGATATAATAAAACTAGCTCTGAGTAGCAGTAGCTATGTTGGTAGGAGACGCTCTCTCCCCCGACATAGCACTGTACATAAAAATGCTTATGCTGGCAAAACGCATGTCATTCGGGGGAGGGTTTTTTTCACACCCCTGAGCAACAGAAGTTTTACCGACAAAAGTGCTAGGGTAGACAAAGCTAAGGGAACCTCAGCAGTAGTAATAGTTGGAAGGAAGGGGAAACAAGCTGCACAAGAAGAAACTTGCATAGAGGCAGGCAAGTGTTTCAAGAAGGGTGACAACTCCTAATGTAGGCGGCTAAAGCCATTACTTGCAGTGGTGAAGTTTACTCTAGTTTCAGGCAATAGTCTATGTTGCAAGAACAGGCGTAATGGAGGTAAATATCTCCATACAGAGAAGGCAGGCCTGTGTTGCTTGCCTACTTGTTAGCAGCATACTACAGCATAGCATGGCAAACAAGGCACTTACAAGTAGGTTTTGGGGAAAAGCTATTGCCTATTAGTTCCCAAGTAATAATGCAAGGTAAGCAGTTCTGTTGCATGCTCGTTTGGAATTAACAGAAACTGGATTCTCCATTGGCAAGCTGTACTTAAACTGAGGTTGAGAAGGAAGTGATAATGTTGCCACTCTCCATAAATGATATGGCCCAGCACCTACTCAGCAGTGAGAAGTAAGGAATATGTGGCATAATTTCCACTTCTGTAGTCTCAAAGATCTGGGGCTGTCTGGGGCAGCAGATATAGTGGCACGTAGGCACCTTCATTTCTAATCTTGCTCAGTTAATGGCTAAGCAAACTAGCTTGTATTTGCAAATACGCAAGACTGAACTCTTTAGAGAAGTCCTAGATAAGGCAGTGGCCATTGACAGGAAAGAACTCGCTGCTAACCAAAGAAAACAGAGTGTGCGTCGCCTTGGTCGTCCTCTGTTTGCTTCTACCAATAGCAAAAACTTTGATAAAAAGGACTCAGCTTCTCCTGAAGAAGCTTTTGGAATCAAAGCATCAAGTGTTCAGGCAAAGCACAGCCCATTATTGTCCTCAGCTGTTCTCAAATGTATGTGTGTTTGGGATCCTTTCATGATCAAAATTAGGAGAGAGATTAACAAGTTTTAAGTTAAAATGCTCTTGAGTGCAGATGATCAACTAAAATCAGAAAAAAGTATGCCATAGAATTGCTGTACATATAATCCTCAGATTTCATGAGCGTTATCAAACAGAAAAGATGGAAGCAGCTGCATCATATTGATATTAAATAGGGGTCACAGAAGAGCTACTGTAATTGGAGAAAGATGTAAATTGTACTTTCTTCTATGTAATGTTTTATTTAAAAAAGACATGCATTAGATTGGGAGAGTGTACAAATGTTCTGAAAAGGTAACATTTAGAGCTCGCTATTGCTAACAAGAAATGTCCTGAATATACTGCAAGCTATAACTCCACCCTGGCCTCCGTGAGGCATGGTGCATATGGTCCGCTTTAAAACTCCTCTGTGGAAAGAGAAGGTGGAAGGTTGGGAATTCCTGGGCTACACTCTTTACAGTTGTGAAGCACTTGCAACCCCACTAGACAGCCCTTCACCCTAAGACCTAAGGAAGCAGCGGGGATGTAATCCTGGCCCCACTCAAGTCAATGGAGGTCTTGTTATTGATTTCCATTGAACAGTATTTCATTCCCGCTCTTCAGTGTGCCTGGCTTCGCCATTGATTTGTTCTGGGGCTCCTTGTACTCTCAGATAATCTTGATGCAGGGGAGCAGTACTAGCTGTGTGAATACACAGATCTGTGATGGTTGGTTTAAGCCTTTGATGCATGTTTCATAAAGTAGATATAATTTTCTTTACTCTCTATAATGTAGCGCTCTTTTAGATAGGGACCATTGTTTTGTTATGTCAGTGTACGCCCCCTACCACCACCCTGTGCTACTGCAATTAGAAATCATAAATAATCATTAAAATACCCTTCCCCCAAACTCTTTAGTGAGTCATATATGAGGTGCCTCCTGGGTCAGGGACAGTAAACCAGAAAAGAGGCTAATTAGCCTTCCAAAAGGACTCCTTCCCAATCACAGACCACAAGGAGGTGGGGAGAAAGTAAATGTTGGCTGGAAGTCTGTAGTTGTGGGGAACTGCCTTGAAAAGAGTATTTGGAGTGAAGTGAAGCAGAGTAGAACACACTGGTACTGATGCTGGGGAGTGCCACATCGGTGGGGCTTGGCTAGTATCATCATAGGCGAGGACATCTGTGTGAGAGACAGTCCATGACAGCTTATGCCTTAAATAAATGTGTTTGGTCTTTAAAAGTTTCACAGGACTCCTTTGTTTTGCTGAACTAGACTAACACGGCTGCCTCTCGGGAACTTGTCAGGATCAACTCTGTCTCCTTGGAGATGAAAATGATCACAGCCTGTAACTGAAAGGAGGTTAATTGAGACACAAGGGTCCTAGGAGAAGCTAAGCACTTAAGACACAACTATCTTAGGAAAGAACAATGGGCATATTTGTATCAGATGCTGCTTTACTCAAAGAATGTCAGTTGGGATGATGCAAGAGGATGAGAAAAGAAAACTTGCACTGAGATTTTTGTATACACTCTATCTAAACCTGTGGGACCTCCCCTCGTTTATCTTGTGTCCGGCTATTCTGTAACTATTTGTAAGCTAGATAAACTAGTAGTTCTTATAGTATGTGGTAGAGTTTGATTGTCTGATCTGTCATCTTAATCCTGTTTTTAATTAGACCGTTTGAATCTCAGACTGCTTGGGAATTCGATACCGTTTGTCCCAAAGAGGAAAAAGCCTTCAATCTCTAAAGAGAGGTAGAGCAGGGAGGCTGTTGTGGGCAGAGATCTTGCCCCTCTTGAGGTTCTCTGTCAAAGGGACACAGACATTCTCTTCCATTAAAGCAGTGATGCTCCATAGGGAGCCTGCGGGCCAAATGTGGCTTAATGTTTCTAGTTAAATTCATGAATGGTGATGCACTGCCTATCATTATCTTCAGTGACTAACTTTGCAAGTCCTGGCACAAATTAAGCACTGGCTGAAGAGTGCTGGTTTCTGGCCAGGCGCCCTGCTCTGAAGGCAGAAGGAAAGGTGGCATGATATGGCATTGCCACTCTTTCTTCTGTGCCGCTAAAGGTGGCAGTGCTACCTTCAGAGCTGTGCAGCTGGACAGTGGCGGCTGCTGGCTGAGAGCCCAGAAGTGCTGGGTCTATGAACTCCCAAGCCTAGATGTGCCGGGGCTCAGCCTCAGCAAGCTCTGGCACAAGTTAAGTGCTGCTTACTGGATATTAAGCTCTTGTGATAGCGATGACTGCGACTGAGCTATGACAATGCCCCTTTTTTTCAGTAGTGATGGAAATGGTGCTAAAAATGAATGTGCCTGGGAATAAACATCATAAAGTTGACAATGCAAACCAAGCTTTTAACCCAAACTGGACAGTGGATTTTCTTTTGATGTCACCCTATTTGCATGCAAAACTCTTGTGTTTAATATACCGGATTACTGTGTCAGTCCGAGGCGTCACTTTGAATCAACACACAAACTTCAACCTGCCTATCCTCCTTGCGGCACTGCAGGGCATGACAAAACTGAAACTCTGAATTCTTCATGTTGTACTTCAGATCACCCTCACATCAGTGACTGTACAAGAAAAAGCAACAGCTGCTGCTCTTTGGATAATGTTGGTACTAGCCGAAAAGTCTTTCCTGAATACGAGCTTGTGAGGGCATGCCCATTGGAAATGCTGGAAAAGCTTTTAGCCAAAGATAAAAACAAAGATGACATTGTGAATCATGTGAAGCAAGTTCCCCTGAGTCCATGGCAGTGCAAAGATTGGAGGTAATTTACAAGGCTGGTTTGTCTGCACTGCTTTCTGACTTTAAAAAATGCCAAATACAGGTCTCTTGCAGCAGGCAAATCAAGCCATTTAAGTGATGCTGCCAAGCTATCGCCGTTAGATTTTTATGATGGTGGAGTTTTCAAGGAAGGATTTTTGTGCTTAATACCATTAGAAATGTACACCATATGAGAGATCACTTTTGAAAAGATATGTTAGGGTTTTTTATAAGACATGGTTTAGATCTGCAGGAAGTAAACTCGACAGAGGTTCCTCCATGGCAGGAAAAGAGAGAGGCTTTGCTTCATGGGTGTATCACTGCCAAACTTCATTAAATATGCTTCACTGCATCATTTACCAACCTGTCCTGTGCAGTAAGGTGTCTGGGAAGGGGGGTGAATGGATATTGTGATGAGGTTAGTGAACTACGTACACTCAGCTTCTAGGTTACATCATCATCTTTTTATAGCTGTTTTACAAGACGTTTCAGAAGAACACTAACTTATTGCAGCACAACAGCATTTGCTGGTTAACTGGGTTGGATGGGGACACATATGAGAAGGTTTTGTGTGCTTCAAAACTAAATAGTAGAATTTCTTTCAAACCACGTGACCAACAAGGCTTGCAAGTTCCTGGAATTTATGATGTCCCCTTTATGTCACAGATAGCTTTTCTGTGTGATGTTCCTGGTCACTTGAATTCCTTCAACTTGCAGCTCCAATGCCAGGCAAGCTGCATCAGGAATCTGTTGAAAAGTGTACACCTTTCATAGAAATCTTGAAATTTTCCAGACAGATTTAACAAAAAAGATGTACTTTCCCACTTTATGTAGTTGGTAAATGGAAATGATGTAAGAATTCTGAGAATTTTACAGTGAGATGTTAAAGTTTTAAAATCCAAAGAATTTGCTTTTATTTGTTCATGATCCGCTTGTTGTCTCTGCCGATGGACCTTGCCATTCTGAAGCAAAGAACGTGCTTGATTCCATTGATGAAAGTGCCTTCCAATTACAAATTTTGAGGCTCCGTGGCTCAGGTGTCTTGAAGGCAAAGTTCAGAGAAGTGAGATTTCTGGACTCGATATGCTGACCAGTTTCAGAATAGCCAGAATCTAGCCATCTATCTTTTAACAATGTTCAGATCAACATAGCTCTGCAAATCTGGGCACTCTCCCATGAGCACTATGGAAAACAAAGACCTGAAAGGTGAGTATCTTTACCTGTGCATGCACCTTTTCCGTGACCACCTACAAAAGCCATGCTTTGTGAAGCTTGCCAGAGATCATTGGTCTCCCCTCTCCCATTAAAATTGCCACAAACAGGTAGTAATGTTAATTTTATAAACTATTAAAAATAGAAATACTAATACTTCTGTTGCAATTAAGGTCTTTATTTATTGGCAGCTGATTTTTATATATCTGTTTTGTCAGCCTTCTGTGCAAATGGCTTCACTCTTGTCATAAAATTCTCAAGACAGCCTGTGGGTAAATGTAATTTTGTATCCCTGCATTTAAGAGTTGTGTGAAGTGCTGTGGTTCTTTAGAAACCACGCTGGGGAATACTTGAGAGCAATGGACAGAAACTTAGTTTAAAGGAATAAAAGTGACATACCCCTACATATGTTAAAATGTGGTCAAAAAATTCACCCTTTGTTTCATTGTTTAGCTCAGCCAACATTTGAATGGTAAGTACTTAAGGCTTTAGTTCTGCACTAAGAAATATAAACATTTTAATTAAACTGCATGTTAGGTTCCCATAATTTTCAGCAAGCAGATATTTTAAACTGCTTCTGAACACTTGCCCACAGTGGCCTGGGCTGATCACTTTCCAATACTGGAGAAGTGGTGAACAGGATACTGAAGGAGGGGTAGGGAGGGGAGATATTTCCTCAAGTATCCAATCTGCCAAATGTACAAAAAGAAATTTACAAAAGAAATAACACATTCCGTGGCTGTGTTTTTGTTACAGCTATAATGTTTGAAGTTGTGGGGTTGGGGTTTTTGGGTGGGGGTGGATGGTAGGGGGAGTAGGCGGGGAGGAAGGATGCACAAGTTTTACTTGGGCCAAGAGGAAAACATTTTATTTAGCATTCATGCTGTCTTGGGCTCCTAAATAGACTTTGTTTTTTTGTTTGTTTAAAAAATTGTTATCCTATATGTAAGAGACAAGTGTTTGAATTTCTTATGATAGTCACTGGTGTTTTATCTAATCTAATTTTGACAGATTTGGGGTTGGTAGTTTAAACTGTATAAATTTTGGGTCCCAGCTGCTCTTGGAGTTTGTTCTGAAATAGTTGATACTAAAGTTGCAAGCATGAGAGTGCTAATGTAAACATGATTTTGTTTTTCAACAAAAATTTATATAAACTTGTTCTACACTTCTAAATGGTAAGTAAATAGATGATAAATTGACAGTGTTTTTCCCCTTGATTTAATACTTACTGTAAATAAACTTCTTAGTTTATGAAAATGCCTGTTTTTTAAAGGTCATTCTGCACTGCCAGCTATCCTAGCATAACTCTGTGGAAAAACACATCCCTAAGCAATGTACATTTTGCCCCGTGAGTGGCAGAGTGCACAGTGCTATGTCAAGGGGAGAGCATCTCCCATTGATATAGCTGCTGCTGCTCATTGAGGTGGTTTTATTATATGAACAAGAGAGCTCTATTCCGCTGGCACAGAGATGCTACACAAGCAATCTTACAGCACTGCAGCTGCATCTGTACGTCTGCTGCTATTAATTCGCTAATGTACACACGGCCTAAATTTAATCCTAAGGGATTAAAACAAACAGGGAATCTGGTTAGTCTTTAAAAGTGCCACCAGACTCCTTGTTCATTCTGCTGGACTAGACTAACACAGCTACCTCTTTGGAATAAAGAGTTAAAGAAACTCAAAGTTCAGGATTGAGTGAGCAGGTTAAATACGAAGCTGCGAAGCCAATTGTCCTGAAATTAAGTTTGAGGGTCAAAAATCTTCAGAAGTCTCAAAAGGACTGTATAACATAGATCGCTAGCTTAAAAGACTAGAAGAATTTACTCAGTCACTGGCTTCTTAGTTATATACAGATTAATCAAATGCTCTACTTCCTCACGTCTCATCCCAAAGCACCCCTACTTTACCTACGCTATATTGATGACATCTTCATCATCTGGACCCATGGTAAAGATGCCCTTGAAGATTTCCATAGAGATTTCAACAATTTCCACAACACAATCAAACTTAGCCTGGAACACTCCACACAAGAGATCCACTTTCTGGACACTACAGTGCAAATTAGCGATGGACACATAAAGACCTCCCTATACTGCAAACCTACTGATCGGTATAGTTACCTACATCCCTCGAGCTTCCATCCTCGACACACCACACGATCCATTGTGTACAGTCAAGCCCTAAGATATAACCGCATTTGCTCTGACCCTTTAGACAGAGACAGACACCTTCAGGATCTCTACCAGGCATTCTTAAAACTACAGTACAAACCCACAGAAGTGAAGAAACAAATTGACAGAGCCAGACGGGTACCCAGAAGTCAACTACTGCAGGAGAAGCCCATGAAAAATAACAACAGAACGCCACTGGTCATCACCTACAACCCCCAAGCCAGACCTCTTCAACACATCATCAAAAATCTACAGCCTATTTTACAAGATGATCCCTCACTCTCTCAAGCCTTGGGAGACAGACCTCTCCTTGCTTTCAGACAGCCCCCTAATCTTAAAAGGATACTTACCAGCAACTACAGATCACAGAGCAAAAACACTAAAGCAGGACCACAGCCCTGCAGCAGACCACGCTGCCAACTTTGCCCTCATATCTACACTGATGACACCATCACAGGGCCTAATCATGCCACCTACTCCATCAAGGGTTCGTTTACCTGCTCATCCACCAATGTGATTTATGCCATCATGTGCCGGAAATGCCCCTCTGCCTTATATATTGGACAGACAGGACAGTCTGCGCCAAAGAATCAATGGACACAAATCTGACATCAGATATTGCAACACTGCAAAACCTGTAGGGGAACACTTTAATCTCCCTGCTCACTCCCTCAACGACTTGTTAATAGCTGTGTTGAAACAGATGAATAACAAATCACAGCTCCAAAGAGAGTCTGCAGAACTCGAACTTATATGCAAATTTGACTCAGTTGTCTTGGGGTTAAACAGGGACTATGGATTTTTCTCGCATTACATCAAGTGAATTGACCTCCCCCTCCTCTATGTGCTGTTCCCCAGTGTTTTGAATCCTAACACCTATTTTGATTTGCTGTTACAGCCTGACCTGATCCTGTGTCATACACTCCCCTGCATTTAATTTCCTCCCACTCTGTAACTTTCCTATCTTCAAAGCGTCTGACGAAGTGGGATTTTCTCCCACGAAAGCTCATGCGATTAATAAATTTGTTAGTCTTTAAAAGTGCCACAAGACTCTGTTGTCTTTCTACAATAGACTAACACGGCTACCCCTTTGGAATGTGGCAGGAGAGTAAGAGATACTATAATATAATCCCTTCTTTTTAGGTGGTGGTTTTTTCCTCTGGTAGGCCTACTGCAGATAAATGTACTGTGGTGAGTGCAATATGTTTGTGATTAAGCATAATAAATTATTAGAAATAGCTATGTTTTTAATACCCCTTGATATATAAATTTGACTCCCGTCAGCCATAGGCTATGTTAAAAATGTTTAAAACGTCTTGCTTTTGTGGTGGTCTGCAAAAGCTTTCAATGATGATGTAGTGGTCTGCATAAACGAAAAGGTGGGGAACCCCTGAGTTCTTCTTCCTGACTGCCAATAGAAAATGAAGGTTTGAGTTTTGCTTTTTGTCCCTTGTCGAATGAAACCTGGCCATCGTCCAATTATTAACTTGTGCAAGACTCACTATTTTTAGTTTTGGTTACACTAACTAACAAGGAATTCCAGGAATTTTACAGAACTCATTTGAAATGTAATTGAAAACAATAGGTCTTTCATTCAAATCTAGAGGCATAACACTCACATAATTATTTGAACTTTGTTCTCTTTGTACTAATTATTAAACTCTTAACCTAAGTTTCTCCTTTATTAAGAGCCTTACTGGAAATGGCCTATTTGCTTCAGTATTTTACCTCTAAGTTTTAAGATAGAATTCTGAATATGAGTAACAACTTCTTTAAAATGCTTTTATGTTGTTTCCCTAAACTAAAACAGTGATTTCTAAGCACAAATGCGACTGCAAGGTCATCAATTCAGACTCCTACTGAAGCAAATTTCTCATAAAGCAAGATAATTCTTCATTTACAGTTTACTCAGTTGGTTACACTATTTTGTGCTTTGCAGCTCATATTGCTAGAAAACACTTATCCACTAATTATTCTTATCTGTACCTTAACCTTTGAGCTGCATGCCATAAATGCTAAAATAACATTTGTTCCCACAATCCTTGCCAAGTAGACATTGAATAAAGATTTTGTAATTGAATAAGCTGTGTTGTAGTGAGCTGGATCTCTCATTGAGAGTTAGAACATATTATGTATGATCAATTGCACTTCTGTCTGCCGTTTGTTTGTTTGTTTGTTTGTTTGTTTGTTTGTTTGTTTGTTTGTTTGTTTGTTTGTTTGTTTGTTTGTTTGTTTGTTTGTTTGTTTGTTTGTTTGTTTGTTTGTTTGTTTGTTTGTTTAAAGGAAGTTGTATTCTAAATTAATATCAATCCAACACTGTAGCAAAGGTTTGAAATTCAAATCAATAAATTCTAGGTGAGCATATATGATGTACAGTAGACTAAACTGGTGATCAGAGACAAGGTTATAGCGGCTACGGGAATCAAAACTCAAAATTCCTCACTTCTGCCCACTTAAAATATTACCTATATCATTTCATTAACATAGATTTGGGTCTAATATGTGTTTGCTACATGAAAACATTCCCAATCTGAAACTTTGTTTTTCTGCAGTTTTGTTACTTCAGAAGATAGAACATGATGACATTTGTAATAAAACTTTGAAGATTACTGACTTTGGCCTGGCTAGGGAATGGCATAGAACAACCAAAATGAGTGCAGCAGGCACCTATGCATGGATGGCACCTGAAGTTATCAAGTCCTCCATGTTTTCTAAAGGAAGTGACATCTGGAGGTGAGTGCTTTGTCCCACTTGATAGCTAAATTCTTCATCCTGAGAATCTTGAAAGAAAAATTGATACCTCAGGAAATTCTTTGTGTTGAAATGGTTGTCTGTTTTAATGGTTTACTAATTGTGTTGGTCTAAAAGTGAAGAAAAAAATTGCCCCATCTGTCAAGTAAAATTCTCATGTGTCAGAATACGCTGATTCATCTGCCTGGACTACTCAGATCTTAAATACCTATGTTAGGTGTTCACCTAACCCAGTGGTGGGCAAACTTATTAGTCAGCTGAGCCAAATATCAACAAAACAGCGATTGAAATTTCTTTTGAGCCAAATTTTTTAAACTTAAAATATATAGGAAGGTACATTGTTATTAACTTAATAAGGGTATTCCTAACCATCTCAACATACCTTTCTCAATTCTCGACACTACATCTTCTTTCACTCCACAACGTTTCCTAAAATTAACTTAATAAACTTTACTTAAAGTTTTAAGTCTTAGTTAAACTATAGGTACGTTGAATAAAACTTGATAACATACTTAATATGATAATCTGCGGGATTTGCAGACTGTCACTGGCTCACTTGTGCATGAAACGAGCGAGCCTCCCCTGCACTGCGTATCCCGCCCCCCGCCTGCACCGCGTCTCCCGTAGCATTTTGCCCCCTCTTCCACTAAAGAAAAATAATCTGGAGCCGCAAAACATAACACAGCTTATAAACTTTTAAAAGTTTTAATCTTTTTTTAATTTTACCTGTTACAACAACAGAATACAACAAACAGAAGTGCAGTGTGCATGTGTAGGCCTACTTTGAAATAAATTAAACACTGAACTATGCAGGCCTTTTTGAGTCCTTCCCGTATTTGTGTAAAAGACAAAGAGAAAAAGAAAAAAAAGAAAGGAAGGAAGGCAGGGAAGAGAAAGGAAGGCAGGGAAGAGAAAGGAGGGAAGAGAAGGGAAAGGAAGGCAGGGAAGAGAAAGGAGGGAAGAGAAAGGAAAGGAAGGCCTCTAACCCAGCCACTCTCCTTGTCCCCCCACTCTCCTTGTCCCCCCCCCACCCCTCTCCAGGCCTCTAACCCAGCCAGTCTCCTTGTCTCCCCCACCCCTGTAACCCAGCCACTCTCCTTGTCCCCCCCCACCCCTCTCCAGGCCTCCCTCCAGCCCCTTCCCAGTCCCCTCACCTGGCCGGAGGCTCGGAGCTGCAGGGACGGCCGGCAGAGCCGCTTCTGGGCCAGGCCATTCCTGCGCTGAGCACGCGCTGTCTGAGCATGGTCAGAGCGGGAGATTTGAATCTCCCCAGCCCGGCCGCAGCAGGAGTCTGTGCTTAGAGGGAACAAGGCCGAAGGGAGCCACAGCAGGGGGGCTGAAGAGCCGCATGCGGCTCCGGAGCCGCAGTTTGCAGACCACTGACCTAACCCACAGATCCACATTCTGCTCCAAAAGAAGATTGACTGATTGAGTCATTCTTACAATTCAGGAAAATAAGTGGCTTTTTAAAAGAGATCAGTATTTCAGTAAGGGCAGCCTTCAGTGTGTATGCTGTTTGAAGATCCTAGAAGTTTTACCTGGTAGACAAAGAACTCTAATTCTTGTTACAGTAATGCATGTACTGCCTATTTATAGGGTATTTATTTCTAATCTCTGAAAAGTTTCATATTGAATACAACAAATTGATGATAATTTCATGTATAATAAAAGTGGTGGATAAAAATCTTTAATTTTTTTAATTTAAATAAAAGTTTATTTAAGTATAGGTTTATTTTTTAAAAGTAAAATGATTTAAAATTAAATTTGAATTGACAGCCGATCTTGGGTCCTAAGATTACTACAATCTATTAATCATTTAATTTAAACACAAAAATAATGTTAAGCAGTATGTTTGTTGCTAGAGTTTTAAATAAAGTCAACTACTGAACTAGTGGAAGTCTCACTGGCAAAGTACCTGGAACCAAGTTTGTTGGCACGCTAAACCATATTTTAACAGTGTAGACTCTTCTGCAGGTAGAAAGAGAATATTCTTTTAATTTCTGTTTGTTCAACTACTGTAATTCAGTTAATAATTCATTCAAAGTTAAGAAAGCAATTGGGAGTTGAAAAAACAAGAGCTGGTTTTTTCTCTTCCAATTTAGAAATAAAAACTAGGTGCAAGAATAAGGAATTCTGGTTCTGAAATCTTGAAGGACATAGTGAACAGAAACATCCACTTTAGTTCACTTGCAAATATTTATTTCCTTTATTTAATAAATCAGTTAATTTTTAAATGCAAAACATAGTTTGATAAACTTTTAGATGTTTTTCTTATCTATCCAGCATATTTAAGCTTGTTTTATTTACTACTTTAAAATGCTTTTTTGTGCATTTTATTTGAGTTTGAATATTCATCCAAATAGAGCATCAGACAAATCACAAGAAAATAATCATTTAGTAAATAAGAAACGGATCGTAAAAATTCAGTCTGAGCAAATGTAAGTTAAGCTATATAATTGCATAAATTAGTGTATAGATATAGTGCATCTTCCTGCTTATCAAAAAATACAAAATTTAGTATAAAGGTTGTATTTAGGTGCAGATCAACATGTTTTAATCCCATAGTAATCACATAAATATGTATTGAATGTTTTTTCACTAATCAAGGTGAAGTTGGAAGTGCAGCCATCATTAATTAAAATGATCTTTCTAGTTTATATTTATATTCATGGATACTTCCTAATTTAATAGACATTTAGGATACATTATGTAAACCATGGGATTTGGTGTATCAGTGCTGCTTTTGAACTAGATAATTCCATCTCTTCAGTATCAGAGGATAAAATCATTTTGTGTGGAAAGGTAAGTTATAGTGTGTAAAGCAATGATTGTGAAGTGGACTTTCAGAGTTCCTGTGCTCTCCCCTGCAAAGGCCTATTTTCTGTTTTCCAAATTTATATTTATCAGGGGGAACCAAAGCATGAGGTTGTTTTAAATGGAAGTGGATGGGGAGTGTAATGTGACAGTACGTTGCTCTGGAACAAAGTTTTGGGTCAGAGACCAGCATAGGCCAGCTCCTTCAGAAGAGGCTGATAGTTGCTGAGATGCTTCACTTGAGATGGCCCCAGAACTTTTGTCACGTACAGCCGGTCAAAACTCAGTTCCTTATTCAAACTCCAGATACAGTATGGAAGAGGGTGGGGTGTGGAATTCACCAACATATTTCATAGGAACGACGGCTTCGGTTGGCAAGTAGCATGTCCCAGCTCCTTCAGAACAGTCTGTTGTGGGGATGTGTTACTTGGAGTGACCTGTGACACACTTCTCATGCAGCCAGTCAAATCCCAGGTTGTTTATTCAAGGGCCACTGAAAAAGTGAAAGTGGGAATATATGTGACAGTTGATGCATAGGAACGAAGCTTCAGATAAGGGAATGGTATGCCCTGATTACTTCAGAACAGTACGATGGTAACGGACATGTCACTTGGGTGATCGGAAACATGTTGTCATGCTGAAAAATATAACTCCTTATTTGATTATTTACTTAATAATTAAAGTGGTAGTTTAAGCTTTTATCACATTGTCATGTTAATTTAATGCCTTATCTAAAAATTTAATCTTACGTTGATGTATTTCTAAATGATTTTAGCCTTTGAATAAGGAACCAAATTCGGTCTCATTACTTTATCTCCTCCTAAGTAAAGCCAGACCACAAAACATTGTGGAATGAATGCAACATTTGCTGCCATCCTGCTGTTCAATCTGCTTGTGTCTGTCTTGTCTGTTCAGAATGAGATTGTAAACTCTTCAGGGCAGGGACAGTCTATTCTGTACAGTGCCTAATGCCGTGGAACCCAACTTTCATAGCACCTATGAGCCGGTCAGCATTAAACCTGTTTAATGCAAGATAGGTTTACTGGAGGTAAGAGAAGTAAAAAGAATGAAACCAGTTTAATTTTATGGTGAGTTTACATCTGAATATTTTTTTTTCCCCTTTGGCTAATCTGACTAGCAATGACAGGTGTGTTGGCACCCGAGTTAAAACGTTGTTCCTAAAATTTGGAAAATCTTTCCTCCCTTGCTTTTTGACAATAGACCATATATTCCCTTGCCCAGCTTGGAAAAATTGAAAATATGATCACTTTTTGATTCTGCTGTACATTTTATGAAAGGTGGGGCCGGGGGAGAGGTACGGTTTGTTTTGTAATATGCCATAGGAATGCAGAGATTGCAATTCTCAAATGAAGCTGCTTTTTTTAATTTAAAAAAAAAAAAAAAAAAGTGTGTTCATTGGGATAAATTTGCCCCAAGGCTAGTTAAATACTTTGTTTTGAAGTGGAAGTTTTTAGTTCTCATCTGTACTTTGTCCTTAACCTTTTCCTTTTCTAGCCTCTTTCCACCAAGAGTAAGAAACTGACTGGAACCGAAGTCCCTTTTTTAATAGGAGTCTTGTTTTGTTTGTTTTTTTGGTTTTGTTTTCCTGGCAGGAAAATGACAATGACTTGGTAGGGTATGGTGACAGTAGCCCACCCATGTGGCCAGCATTTCCACTTTTACTAATTGCTATCAGAGAGACGCTAACACCTGAGTTTGAATAGTCCCCTGAAGATTTTGACAAATGATAATGGAGAGAGACAGTCCTCTGTGGGTCTGCATACTGGACAGAGTACTGACTTGTTTGTCCCTCAATAAACCATGTGTCCATATTCAGAAGATAAACTAAACTGTTTAAAAACTTGCTTTATAGTTACGGAGTGTTGCTGTGGGAACTGCTTACAGGAGAAGTTCCTTACCGTGGCATTGATGGTCTTGCTGTGGCTTATGGAGTAGCTGTCAATAAGCTTACCTTGCCCATTCCATCCACCTGCCCTGAACCATTTGCTAAACTAATGAAAGGTACCTGTGCTGCTTCTCTACTTATTAAAACACATTTACTTCTAGGATATCTACTTTTTTATGATTTATAATAATCATAATACTCAACATAAACTCTTCACTTGATAATGTGCTAACTCTGTATAAAGTAGGTTTTTCCCTTTCTTGGCAATCTAGTACTAAGATACTTTAACACATTTCAGAGTAAGCCATGCAATACTCCAATGTGCCATATCGTTTTTAAAAATTCGTCTTAAATTCTTTCTTCTGTATTCTTCTTTATATTGTTGTGATTTGTTTTCTTTTTTCCTTGAATAGCTATAATGTCCACCAAATGTAGAACACACATGAGGTCAAATACAAAATCAGGATAACGAAAATCTTGGGGGGGGAACAGCTAGCTGTTACCTCATAGTCTTTTTGACCTCCAGATATTCTGTTGGGCCCTTCCCTCTTTCTCTAGAGAGAAATAAGGGACCTTGACAACTGTACATTAATGCTACAGTGTTCAAGTGGATTTTTTGGGGATTTTTTTGATTCTCATTATCCTTAACTACTTTGTGCTCGCAGTTCTGCTGCTTCACATCCTGAAAATAGAGATTGTGTTGGGGCAAAAATGGCTTCTCTTAACATTCTTAAAACCTTGATGTGCTAGAGGTAAGCATGGCCTATCTCAGCAGTGATATAAATAGACTGTTCTCAGGAAGTGGGATAAGCATTAGAACTTGACAGTACAAATAAGTAATTTAAAATTCATGCATTGTGCAAGTAATCCCCATAAGGTTCTATGAATAGTGGAACTGATGGGATTTTGATGAATTTTAGAGTGCTGGGAGCAGGATCCTCATATCCGACCATCGTTTGCCTTAATTCTTGAACAGCTTACTGCCATTGAGGGGGCAGTTATGACTGAGATGCCTCAAGAATCCTTCCACTCCATGCAAGATGATTGGAAATTGGAATTTCAGCAGATATTTAATGAACTAAGGACCAAGGAAAAAGTAAGTGATTTTTTTTTTTTTTTTCCATCTGCAGATGCAGTAATTTTACCAAGGGAATAGGTAAAATTGGAGAAAATACTTTTTTAGTAATATGTTAGTTTGGAACTCCTTAAGAATGAATATTGCAAGAACAGATTTAAATTTTTTTCATAAGTGAGTCAAATATTAATTTTGAGCTTTAGTTGTCATTGCTGGAAAGTGTGGCCTTCTTGAATTTCCATATACTTTTGTCTCATACATGTATTCTAAATTATAATTACTAAAATATGTAAATCTTCTTGAAGGTGTTCGAAGAGCTGTTAATTGCTATCACCCAATTCATCTCTCAAGTTTCAAATACGCATGCTTTCCCTAATTTCAAAATTAAAGTAACTGCCTAAGAATATAATTCTGAAGAGGGAACACTGGCATTAATGATGTACTAGCTTGTTCCTTTTCTTTTGGATTCTACATGCTGTAGGGCAAAGAGAGCTCTCTGAAAATTTAAGCATGACATGAAACAACTTGCTGTGTTAGCCATAGCAATTTTATCCCATGGCACTAGGACTGCTGTGGGCATTTAGACAGGTACAAGCCCTCTACTCCCCCTCAAAACTAAACCAAATCAAACAAAAAAGACTGCAGTTTATATGTAGTTATCTTCTGAACCTTTGGAAGACAGAATTGGGCATGTGAAAGTGATACCAATTATATTTTCATTGGTGCTAGAAAAAAAAAATCTTGGTCCTTGGTGGATGATAACTTTCATTACAAGGGGACTACATGGTACAACAAAATCTGGCAGTACATGTAGCCTATGGCTCAATACAGTAATAGAAAGGATGTTCCAGTTCAGGACTGAGGGGTGGAATTGGAACCAAATTAATTAATAACGTTTTTACTTATAGGTCTGTCTGTTTAAATGGTAAAGACAAGACAAATTAAGTGTACTTCTTATTCCTGCTTTATTTTAAAAGTACAAGATATTCAGGAAGAATCACTGCTATGTACAGAACAAGAGTAAGGTATTAAGGGCATGTCTATGCTGCAGGCGGAGGTGAGTCAAGCTAGCACACTAGCAGTGTGAATGTTGCACATCACGTTGCAGCTTGGGTTCTCAAGCCCACCCAACTCTCTGGGTCTGAGCTTAGGTGGCTATCTTGAATCTCCTCCAGAGCAACAACATATAGACTAATATTTTAGAATGCTAGTGTGAGCCAACTTGGCACAAGTCTGTCTCCGAGCTAGAGTTCAGACCTATCATAGGCTCTAACAAAGATCAGCGGCTAGCTTATGTAAATACATCTAGAGAAAGACAGTCCTGTGGTCGAAGAACTAGCAGTTTGAATAAATTAATAGACATTAATGCCAGACGGGAGTATTGTGATCATATTATCTGACCTGCATAACCCAAGCTACAGAATTTCCCCCAGTGATTCCTAAATTATTAACTTCTGGATAAGCTCGAGTGTGTCGTTTAGAAAGACATCCAGTCTTTGATTTATCAACTTGAAGTAATAAGGAATCTATCATATCCCTAGGGAAGTTCTTACAGTGCTTAATTATCCTCAATATTTTTTTGAAAAACAAAACAAAACTTAGTTCTAGTCTGAATGTATCTAGTTTGAGCTTCCAGCCAGTGGATCTGAATCCCTTTGCCTGTGACATTGAAGAGCTCTCTACAATCAGAAATATCTACTCCATAGGGATACGTATAAATCAGTGATCCGCAAACTTTTGGGGGATTGTGTACCCCTCCCCCCAATTACCTGGTCTGTGCCCCACCCATGAGTTGCAGTTGGGCTGGGGGCAGGGTTGGGTCTGGAGCTGCAGCCAGGGGCAAGGCTGCAGGGCAGGGGCTGTGAACTGGGCTGGGAGCCAGGACATGGGCTGTGGCCAGGATTAGGACATGGGGTCCAGGCACAGACCACAGCCAGGAATGTAGTGCAGGCTGCAACCAGGAACAGATCATGGGACGTGGTAGGGCTGGGACATGGCAGGACACGGGGGCTGGGTCCATAGCCAGGAGCAAGAGCTGGGGATGCAGCCTGGAGTGTGGGGCTGGAGTGAAATTGGGGGCAGAGTGGGGCTCATTGGTGCTTCCTCTCTGCCCCCGGGGGAGCTGACTCAGGCCCTGCCATGCCCCCCTAAACTTGGATCCCTTAAGGCAGTGGTTCTCAACCACTGTGTCGAGGCACATTACTGTCACCACACAGTGGTAAGTGTGTTCTGGAGAGCTGGGAAGATGGCTGGATTTGGCAGTGGGGCTGGTGCAGTGGGGCTGTAGGGTTGCAATATGCCACCAAGTGTGTTGCATCCTGTAAAAGGTTGAGAACCACTGCCCTAAGGGAGCACACTCCACAGTTTTGGGGATCTCTGGTGCAGACAGTGATCAATTTGCTTCTCTCTCTTGAACAAAGACATAGATTGATTTGATAATAACGCAGGTTTTCAGACCTCAAATCATTCTAGTAGATCTTTTTTTGAACCCTTTCCAATTTGTCAGTAACCTTTTAAAGAGATTCTAAAGATAGAAATAGCCACCGCAGTGATCTGGTTTGACATCCTGCATAATTCAGGCCATAGGACTTTCCTGAATCTCCTTGTCCAAAAACTGCTCAGCCTCTCTCAGACTTAACACAGCTTACCAAGGAATCTAGATCACTATGTAAAATTGACCTGTCCCTTTCATTGTTGGGTCTCTGTCAATTTTTGTGTAATCTGCATGCTTGATTAGTGAATTGAAAGAAAATATGACACCATTGCTGGTAAAAATGTTAAAAGAGCATTGGGCCTAGATGCTAGAAATGCCCCCATTGGGTAATAATTCCCCATTTACAATTAATTTTTGTGATCCAGTTGTTAGCCAGATTTTAACCTATTCAGTTTGCTCTTTATGGACCTTGTATAGTGTTAGTAGACAAAGCAGACACTAATGCCTTCATTTTACAGGTGGAAAAAGGAGGCAAGGAGACTAAATGCCTTATACAAGGTTATAAAGGAAGTCTTTGGCAGAACCAGAAACTAAATCCAGATCTCCTAAATCCCTGTCAGTTATCTTAACCAGGAGACCATCCTCATTGGAATTCATAAATGCATATTTGTAGAATGCAGTAGTATAATAAATATTTGTCTCATTGCCAGCGTTGGGGTCTTGTATTGCATGGCTTGCACCATGGGTGTCGCGTACCAAAAAAATCCAGTAAAGTATTATTTAACTTGAAAAGTCAAGTATGTGGAAGTTGAGATGCCAATGTTACGGTTCCCCATGCATTCTTTATTCTGCCCCCTTGTCCATCCCTGCTGTGTGCTGAATGAGTTCTTGAGGAATGAAGAGTATGTGAGCATGTAACTAAGGACTACATCACAATGGGATTGAATTGAGGTTGTACAGGCAACTGTAAATCTGGCATTTTCTACCTTTCAAGTGCTTGACTTTACAACTTGTTTTAACTTTGTTTTTCTTAAAATATAATTTCCTAGAATTTGATTTTACCATTTGTTTTAAAAAAAAAAACAAATCTGTTTGTGACGGTCACCCCTGTGCATCATCAGTAAGGTTTGAACCTTCAGTACTGCAGTGCAGGCTGTTTCTGTTTGTGCTACAGGCCTAAATATGGGGGAGAAAGAGAAGACTGTTAACTGAGAGAGGAAAGAACCCAACATGTGCATCTTGGGGAGTTGGGGGGAGCTCTGGCCCAGTGTAGTGTCCTTGGGGTGGCAGTAGAGGGTGTCTGGGTTTGAAATGGGGGTGGTTGTGGGTGGAGCTGTTCCCACTCTGTCTCCAAGAGCGACAGGCGTTTCCTCTCCCATGTGCTTCCCATTCTGGGGGTATGGGTCCCTGAGGTCATGTGCCTAGTCTGGGGTTGGGGAGATGGAAAAGGAGAAGGGAGCTCAGCCTGATTTTCTTTTCTCTTTTCTGCCTTCCCACCCACTCCACCACAGCAACTTCAGCAGCTTCCCTTGCAGCATGTGGTGCTAATTTGGTGACATTAATGAAGATTGTCTACATGAACATGTTGCACCAATCTAACTGAACATGGGAATTTAAACAGATTGTTTAACGGGAGCAAATCCCGGTGTGGATGTTCTTATGTAGGTTCAGGGGCAGCTTATTTCAGTTTATTTTAAGATAATTAGGAACAAGTTGAGCTTAAACTGAAATAAGAGTGAGACGTTTATACTGGCTTAATGAAATGGATTCAAAAACTGACTCAGTGCAAATTTCCCATGTGGCCAAGGCTGTTGAATGTTTATCGTTAGTTTTGACAGGCTGCTGACATTTTTGCTAAGAAATGGAAATGGGAGAAAGGAAGTGATTGCCTTTTAACAGTTTAAGTCCCAGAAAAATCAGGTTTTTTATGTATGTATGTTGTGGTAGCACCTGAGATGAACTGAGTGTCTTTGCACTAGGCGCCGTACAAAGACAGAGTAAGAGAAACTTCCCCAAAGAGCTTATAGTCACCATTAGCATGATTGTAAATGCTTGGGTTCCAGCATACTAAAGTGCTAGTACTACTTGAGCTTCACTGAACTGTGATTGCAAGTAGATATCTGAAAGAAATCTCTGCATATACTTACTTGGTGTTAGAAAGAGCTGGCTTTTGAAGACCTGAGTAGCTGTAAATATAGTGTGTTTGTATTATGTTTACACAGTGTATCAAGAAAATTCATAAAGGAAATAAAACTTCGTTATGTTTTAAATAGACCAATAACAGGAAGATTTGTATTGTGATTTACCTATATCTATGTAAATCTCATTCTCAGGAGCTGCGTTCGCGAGAAGAAGAGCTGACAAGAGCTGCTCTTCAGCAGAAATCTCAGGAAGAATTACTAAAGCGGCGTGAACAGCAGTTAGCAGAACGAGAGATTGATGTACTGGAGCGTGAGCTGAACATTTTGATATTCCAGTTAAATCAAGAGAAGCCCAATGTAAAGAAGAGGAAGGGAAAATTTAAAAGGAGCCGGTTAAAACTTAAAGATGGACATAGAATTAGTTTGCCTTCAGGTTTGAAATTTTTCTACCCCCTCCCCCTATACAAAATCTTTGTTTTGCAATTAAATACTCAGATTTAAGTTCCCTCTCTGAAACTTTCAGGTTCTGTCTTTTACCCTGAAGTTGCCCTAATCCACCATGGTCTCTGATTTTTTTTGTCAAAATGTGTATGTAGTGGCTAGTAATTCTTTTTTCTTTCTTTGAAACAATCTTTAGGGGATAAAATCAGATCAAACATACCAGCTTTTGCAAAACATTCCTCATTTCAGTTGACTGAAGAGAGAGAGATTCTTCCCTTCCAAAAGCATCTTGTATCCTAGATGATTTGGAGCCAGAGGATCATGAGATCTGACTTGACCTCTAGTAACTAATATTTATATTTCTTTGCACTTCTGTCATGTCCCTGCCACCCAGTGCTTCATACTTCCACCCTACCTAGCAGTCAAGTTTTAACGTCACACATGCTGAATTTTACGAATAGCTTATGAGAAGATCACCTCGGACAGAGCTGTGAGTAGAGCCCAGGCTTGTAACATAGGAGAAAAAAGTCTCGTTCATAAGAATAGCTGTTCTGGGTCCAGGCCAATGGTCCATTCATCCCAGTACCCTGTCTTCAGACAGAGGCCAATGCCAGGTGCTTCAGAGGGGATGAACAGAAAAGGTAATCATCAGGTGATCCATCCCCTGCCTGTTCCCAACTTCTGGCAAACAAAAGCTAGGAACACTTGAGAGCATGGTGTTGCATCCCTGGCCATCTAACTAAAAGGATCTCTGTCACATTGTTTCTCAGAACAATGGGCCAGTTATGCTTCAGCTCAGGTCTCGACAAATGTGCTGCATAGTTAGGAGCCAGCCCTAAAACTGAGAATGCCGCTGCTGCTGAAAAGCCACTGCCACCACCACTTTCAGCAGTGGTGCAAAAAAGTCCCCTGCTGCCAAAAAGCTGCTGCCGTCAGTTTTGGCAGCAGGCCGGGGCAAAGAAGCTTCCTGCCACTGAAAGAAAGCTGCTAGTGCTGCAGTCAGCATGGAGGGGTTTGTTTTTTGTTTTTTAAGGCACCAGGGGGGCATTCTGCCCCTTAAGTACCACAGCAGAGCTGGGCACCATGGCAACCTGGCGCCCAGGGTTTGTCATGTCCTGCTTTAGCTATCCAGTTTCTAACAACTATACAACACTCTCCTCCCAGATCCAGGAATAGAATACAGGCTTTGAGATTGTTAGTATTCTGCTACTGTCTAGCAAACAGTTGTTGTGTAACCTACTAACAAAGCATCAAGTCCCCCCATCATGGCTAGTCCATGTAAATAAAGTTCAGATGTGTAGAGATCTGAAGGTCTGGAATTCAAACCTTGCAAATGACCTGACCCATGTTTTCACTTGATAGCTTTCTCCCCTTCCCCTGTTTTTTACTGAAACATGTAAATGCAGCAGTGGTCATCTTTCTCAAATTGTGGGAAACAAATTTGAACCAGTCCTTCTACCAGAAATGTCAGCTGGCATTTCAGTACCTAAAAGTACTGGAACTATGCAATTGATGTAAAGTTTTGTAGAAGGTAAAGAAAAAAAAGATAGGCAGCTGGAATGTGTATGGTATTATGGGTAACTAATTTTATTAACCTAGTTCCTTGTTGTCCACACTTATCTTAGAGAGTTTGACTTGTAAGCACATTTAGCAGAAAAAAACATTAGGTTTCTAGGTTTGTTTAGTGAATAAAATAGCTTTAATAGCTAAAGAGGATGTCACTTCGGCATCTGGTTTGAGGCTTCATGGGCATGTGGCATAATGTGAACATCGTGGCATTTACACCCCCAGTGAATGTCACCTTGCTGTTTTATCAAGTTACTTTTCATACAGGAGTAAGTGGCAAAATATATATTCGCTAATGTGGTCACTAGATGGCACTGTAGGCAGATTTTTGCGGACCAGTGGAAAGACATTGTTAGTATTAGAATTTGTCTGGTGGCTGCCAGGCTTCAGTCAATTTCCACACTAATCATGCCATTAGTTTACTGTCAACTTGGTAAGAACTTCCAGTTGTTGGCAAGTTCTCTTGCAGATCACAGTTGACAGGGAAGGTGAAAAACTGACAAAAGAATATAGGGGTGTTTGGAGTTGCTTCCTGTCATTATTAAAACATGAAAAGTGATTTTGTTGTATAAAAAAGGAAAGTAGGAAGAAAGACAGGCAAATGATGGTGGAAGCAAATGAAGGGAATAAACCGGAAAATCTTTTTTTAAATACAAAACCCCACAGACCCTAGTAGCTATTTAATAATCAAATGATGTCGCATAAAGGTAATTTGTGACCAGTTGAATCAATGTATCTTTATTTAACCTTAAATATTAATCTTTTAGACTAACAGGAAGCAAATCTTGCAAAGCTGTCTCTCTTCATTGTGTCTTTACAGATGGGCGTATTTCATCCATGATTCTGTAATTAAGTATATGTAGAAACAGCACACATACAAAAGTTGGGGGGCAATGGTGTGTAAATAACCCTTTTTAAAAACTATACACATTGGACACAAAGCATGCCTTTCACCACTATAAATTGTAAACTGCAACTGAAACACTGATTTTTAAGCCTATGGCTGTGACAAGTTTGCTAAAAACTAAACTCTGTCCTGCTGGAGAAATAGGGGCTTAATGCCATAATATAGCACAGTGGATCAATATGTTAGTTCTGACATCTTCAAAACCTAGTTTTAAATCTTAGCTTTTGATAGGTTGTAAGTGACAGCTAGGTTCAGTCTCTTTCATGATTACTGGGCACTATGCATATTTAAAGGGGGGGAAAGTGATACAATTGGCAATTTTGCCTATTATGCCATTTAGTCCCTGAGCCTCCAGAGATTTCAAATGCATGTGTCCCTGTGAGAGCAGCATGATTATGCTTCTGTCCCACTGTTTTTACATATGCTTTATTGCTATCCCCATGCTTTTCTCCGTTTTCAGGATCTAAGTACATAAATAACTGGTTTAACCCCCTGCAATTCAAGTGTACTGAAGTCGCTTGCTACATTTTTATAATGTTTGCCTTATGGATAGAATGGGACATCTGTCCTAATGTGGAAGACTTAGAAGGCACAAGTTTCCACATATTTTTTTTTTTTACAGCCATAAGTTGTCTAATTTGCCATATGAGTTTTAAGACAATTCAACCCCATCTAACTAAATTCCTTAATTTTGCTAGAAATTTAAGATTATAACTAAACACATTTTGCTATGTATAGTGTCAATCTGTCTGTCTTACAATTTTTAAATTAAATGTCATGTTTACTTAAATATGACTGCACAAATGTTCTATACAGTTCATCAAATGCATACCATTTCTGAGCGTTTGTAATGCAGATATTTTCATATATGTAAATTAGTCTTAGGTGCTGCCTTTTTTTAATATTGTGTGTGAATTAAGTATTTGGAAGGGTCCTGGATTGACAGCCCTAAAGACTCGAGTTCTCTGATTAGCCTCATAATAGGTACAGCACATCCAGCGCCTATATAGCCTTCCATATAATGGCTTATTAGTATGCCTCATCTATAAGGATCACTCTGAAGGCAAACAAAATAGCTGTCGTCATGAATCCGCTGAGCACTAGCAAGCCTGCAGTTTGGCTTGTAATGTGGGCATTTCTTAGTTCAGCTCCCATTGGGCCACCAAACTAATTTCACACAACTGCCAAAAGCCCATTAAATGCTTACAGTGAAGCTGTAACATTCTACTGGCATGATTCAAAGTTCAAACCAATAACTGTAACAGGAGGCTGGTTTTTTCTTATCCAATGAAGTGCATTTTCATAAATATGAATTTCATTATGGTTAATGCTGAAGAAATACAACAGTATAATGTTTTGAAGGCTATCATTATTTAGAACAGTGAAACTTACCTTGTGTTTTTTCTTCACAACAGATTTCCAGCACAAAATAACAGTGCAAGCTTCCCCTAATTTGGATAAACGAAGAAGCTTAAACAGTAGCAGCTCTAGTCCACCAAATAGCCCCACGATAATTCCTCGTCTTCGAGCTATACAGTGTAAGCTTTCACCACCATTTCCTTTTAACCATTATGAATCATTTTATATGAATACACTTCAGCACATTGGAAGGAATAAATTACAAGTGGATTTAAAGAAAATGAATGTGACTGGGCCTATAGATGTTTTGTGGGCAGTATGCTACATGAATTGATAGAGAAACTTTTCTGACTGTTTTAGTGTGTATTTCAAAACTGGTGGCTGAAGGGAAGGCAATACATTGTAACTTACCTGGATTTTAGTAAAGCATTGAATTGTTTCAGAAAAGTGAATATGAAAAATATAATCTGGCTTGGATAAAATACTGCAGGATCATAAAAAAAAAGGGGGGGGGGCTAATGATAAACAGCAAGTTTCAAGTGAAGGGGCTGCTGCCAAATAAAATGGTAGGAAATATCAGTTGTCCTTGGATACCAGAGTTGCTAGCCAAGCACAGCAGCAGAATGTCAAAAGACACAGAGAATAAGGCAGCCACATTATGTTCCAAAGGATAAAAACACCAAGTGGCAAAGGCATCTTGTCCACTGGAGTGGGGAAGAAGGGAACCAAGCAGGGCAGGGAGGAAGAGAACAGGTGGAGGGGGAGATAAGTGTCTTTTCCTTTTTGAAAAAACACACACTTGTTTTAAAAAGTACCTAAATGCTGTTCTTTGTATGCAGCTCCTGGGGCTGCTGCAGGGAATATGTTTGTGTAAATGGCAATGTGAGGTAGCAGCTATGAATGAGAGGGGAGCTGGTTCACGAGACACTCAATGTGCGACTGAGAACACCATATAAATGGCCTTGTGTACAAAGGAAGTTAGTTGACTACTCATGGCCATGATGGAACACCACATGGGCTGAACAGTAAAGCAAAAACTGTTTGTTTAATTAGGCTCATTCCCAAGAGACAAGCATGTCATGTGACGTCCATCCTAATGAATCATCAGCGAACCCAGGGCCATTTTCCACACCAAAGTAGTTGTGAATCAAGGTCATCGTTTGCTTCCGAGTAGTGCTGTTTTCCCTTCAACTCCCCCCAGATCCTTTGAGAGGAAAGAACCCAGTATTTTCTCTGGTGCTTAATTGGAAGTGCATGGTTCCCTTTTCTGCTATTCCCATGTAGGGGTCAGATCTTCTCTGGCTGCCTTTTGGATCTTGGAACCCAGCTGCCTGGGCTCCTGCTAATCTTCGCTTTTTCCCTCTGAGTGGGCATCACTGTCTTAACCCTGCCCCTCTCATCATTATCTAATCTTTGTAGTCATTGCTTATTGCTGGAGGGCGATCTGTACTGGAATGAGAGATTAGGCGTTTGTTGGTTGTAGCTGAGGACAGAACACCCTGTTACCCCACACCTGGTTTGGCTAGGAAGGCATTAGGTAAAACCCGTCCCTTTATTTTAGTTTGAAGATCACTTGGAAAAAAGCAGCAATAGAAAATTGTGGGATTTGTTTTTTCAAAATTGGTATGATGGTAAGTGTGCTTAATGTCCCCTTTTTACTACAGCCTGAAGAGATATCAGCTTTTGTTAAATCTATCATTCACTTGTGAAATTTGAAGTGCTGCCATGTCAGATTAGAATCAGTTTATTCTCAGCTTCACAGTAATACTTTTACCTTAATATCCATTTCCCTAGCAAATTGTATCATGAATTGAAGTCGACTTTCACAAGTAATAAAGGACTTCTATCAGTGGACAGCTGAAATGAAACAAAACACCTTATGTGAGATGTTTTTGGAATGCATTCTCTCTGTAGTTGTGGTAAAGCCACAATTACCTGTCCCAATCACCATATGCCATCTTTCATGTATTCTCTTCATCTTTTTAATACTTTGAGTAGGGCAAAAATAATTTTTCTAAAGTTTCTCATAACAGCAAAATCTTGAAATAAGATTGCTGTTTAATTTTGTATGCTATGGCACTCAACATAAAATGAAATAAAAATGTCATGTATTAGCCTAGCTCTAGAATCTTAAGAATTTTTAAAAAGGCTTCAAATAATTTGTATTTGTACCCAACTCTTACTCTCTCAGTCAGAGGCCCTTGTCCTGTAAGGGGATACACCAGTCCAGGCCCATGTGCCTGCACGGAGTTCAATTGATGGGTCTATCTGAGCACGTTTCCCTTTGTAAGCGTATAATAATTACTGTATTAAACAAAGTGTCTCTCTCTGTGGAATGTTTTCTAATTTTGAGCTTGGCTTCTCAAGCTTTTAGCCAAAACTCAAATGTCTTTTTGGATAGATTTTGGCTGCACGCAATTTAATTTTCACATCCCTCTGAAATCCCTTTCTACCTACACTGAAATATCTTCCTCCAGTGCTATTTTATCTTGATTAAACTTTAGAGCTCCCTTTTAGAGATTTAAGTGTGTTTCTGAGCAAGAGTATCTAACAATTGTTTATTTGATCACACTTTTTGTTTAAAAAAAAATAAAAAAATTCTAGCTTCCAAATCTATATTTCCTAAAAATGAAAAAGAAATCCTAGCTAATTGTAAAGAAAATTTAGTCTTAAATTAGAATTTAGCTGTTTCTGAGCACTAATTTTTTTTTTAAATACTAGTAGGATATAAGTAGCCTCCAGAGAACCCTGAAAATTCAGTTGTATTATCTTAGTGAAGATAAACATCTGTGCTGGGTGGAGCAAGTTAAACTGGTGTAGGAGATAAGGGAGAAGTGAGAAATAGTTGAATTATAACCATCTACTCTTTAACCTTGTTAAAGACAGTTTGTCATGGCAAAAAATTGATACTGCGTTATGCCAGTATCTTCATCTTGGTGGTAAGCATGTTGACAATTTATTTTTTTCAGTTGTCAGCGTGGGGTTGAATTGACACAATTGATTCACATTCATAAACTATGGGGCCAGTCACAGTCCAGTCCTCCTGCAACTGCTTCGCTCTTCTCAAGGGGCATTTTGCACCTTTCTGGGTCTGAGTTTCTGGTCCTACATCTAAAAGTATAAGGAAGAATTGGTCCCTCTTTTGCAAATAAAGTAAAATTACTAAGGTCTCTACTGCATTCTCTTAATTTTTCCTCAGTGATTTCCAAAACAGACACAATTACAGCTAATGGCCGAAGAAACAGTATATATGTGTACCAGCAGGATGTAGATATTACAAGTGAATATGAACTTCCCAGTGAGGTTATGACAAAAGGCAAGATCCAAATAAATTGTAAAAGGTGTTGGTTGTATTAGCTCTACAGCTGAACTTGTATTCAGTGACAGACTGAGCACTTAAGCAGAAAATATCCATTATAAAATATTTGTTTTGGGTCAATGAAGAACAAAACCACAGTAATTGGATACAGTGTCATAATGGAGATATTCTAATTAATTTGATACAATTGAATTTAAAAAATCTTCTAGTGAAGAAAATATAAACTGGTAAATGCTCAGTTTGCCTCACATACCTGAATTACCTAAATATAAAGTACTGAGTTTTAAGAAGCATGAAAAATAAGATCTTTCTTGCTGCTTTTGTTTCTAATTTTCACCTTTCTTGCCAGTTTGCAAATTGTTCCTTACTCGCTTATCTTTTTGATCAATGCAGTTTGTGTTTTGGCATCAGTGGGTGGAAAAATCATCTCAATTTTTAAATTGCACCCTTTTGATTTTGCTACTGTGTTGCAATGTTAGTGGAGAAGGCTGCTTTGCTAAAAATCCACCTTCTTCCAGTGACTGTCATAGTCCTTCTGATGACCGCTAGCCTACTGTATTTGCCTCTAGTAACTTCAGATGAAAGCAACAGAACCTGGGGAAGAAGCACAGCTTGCCACCAAGAAGAATTTGAAGATGTGAAGAGAAGTTTTAAAAAGAAAGGCTGCACATGGGGGCCAAGCTCAGTTCAAATAAAGGAACGTGCAGACTGTAAGGAGAGGTATGACGTTATGTTTTATGTTCACTTCATATGATGACAGATCTTTTGCTGACTAGATGCAAGAACAGTTACTTTGTTATAGTGATTCTTTGAAATGTTTAGTTGATTCTTTGGTGTGGATTCAATGACCCACCCTCCAGCCCCATTCCTTTGGACTCAGGCTGTACCGGGATTCTGAAATAGGAAAGAAACCAAGAGGCAGTTGTGAGCACTGTACCTTTTATGCCCATGAGTGGGATGACATGAGGACGTATAAGGTGCAGGACCCAATGCACCTATTAGTCAAAAGATTACAATTTTGTGTGTGTGAGGTGCATGGGGTCCACATGGATAAAGACTCGAAAAAGAGCGCTAGCAATTACCCAGACAATTGTGCAGTGCTTTTGGGGAGAACTCTTCTTCTGACCTCTTTAGGCTGAGCTTTCTGATTCACAAGGTTCTTATTTCTCAAGTTATTTTTAATGTACATAATTATAAATGTTGTTAATCTAAAACTGTGCAGGTTTTAAAAAAATAACTTATTTGTGTGTTACCTTTTGCAATAGTGAATTCTAGACTGCCAGGGTTCTGTAAAAAGGAAATAATCCCTTTTTATACTACTTTTGAAAGGAAACATTTTAAAATTTTGTATCAAGTTGTAATGAAGTCTTGAATTCAGCTGTCTGAATTTTCACTAGAATTCCTTCATTGATTTTTATAAATCATTCAAGACCCTTCTTTCCAGGGTATATTTCTTTGTCTGTTAAGTGTCCATCAATTGGAATGGGTACTTCTCTGATTGCTAAACGTGCTATATCACCATGATATCGTATGTCTATGCAGCTTCCTTTTTTGTGTTTGCTCTTTGATCTTGCACAGTTCTCTTTTACAAAAGTACGGATTTTAAATAAATTAGATCTTTTACTATATACTAACTTCCTAGCTACTGTAGCTTTTACTGTGGTAGCGCTTTGTATGTTACTGAAACATGCACAACAAATGAAATATAGAATGGATAACTTCTAGTTATGCATTCCTTTTCATTTTAAATCTACGTTAGTTCTCATTTTTAAAAAAGGTATAGAAACATGCTGTTCTGTACAATGACTAAAGAGTCATTCTGATTTCAGAATAAGACCCCTCTCAGATGGCAGTAATCCTTGGTCAACCATTTTAATGAAAAGTCCGAAAGGTGTTCCATTAGCCTCACTGTTTGTGGACCAAGGTAAGTGTTCTTTATCAATTTATGCAAAGTGCCATAAAAATTATCTGAATTAAGACACTATTGCTTCAGACCTACACACATACTATATTTTAAGCACATCCAGCTATTTGTGTATATAAATTTAAGGCACATATTTAGAGACCAATTCTGCAAAGACTGAAGTTTGTTTCAGTAATCATTGTCTGTCTTGATCACTAGCCCTGGAAATGAGAAATCCATATTCAACGTTTTACAGTACCACCATTTCTAGCGCCACCAATTGTTTTCTGTTTCCCATTCCGTATATTTAGCTGTACAGAACCATAGAATTGAGTTTCAGTAAAAGCTCCTTAGTTCGGGTTCTATTCTTGGAAGCATTTCAAAACCAGTCCATCCAGTTTCAGCAATCTCTCTCAAGTGCGTAAAAACACGGAAAACATTAGATGGTGGAATTTTGTTTCATGATGTGTTGATTAGAAGCTCCCATGGTTTGCAGGCTTTACATACAGTACTGCCACAGATTGCATTCACAGCCTGATGTGTACCTGCTCCATAAGCATGGTTCATGATTTAGTATGGACATCCACATTTAGATTTCGCAGTAAACTTCCAGTATTAATTTCAAGATTTTTGTTTTACTAATTAAGATGCTTCAAATTAAAAATAGAGCAACACAAAAAGAATCTTGAAAATATTTTATGAAATCTAGCAAATTTGATGATTGTTAAAAAGGAAGTTAGATTTGCATTTTAGTTTCTGGTTTTGGAATTTCACTCCATTTGAACAATGAAAATGAATTAGATTAATTTTCTGTTTCTTATGTTCTGGTATCATGTTGGAATATAATTAGCTAACTTGGCAAAGAAATATTTAAATCAAACAGCCGTTTTCCTGGTATTTAAAAAATCCCAAGAACCATATTTATCATCTTTTCAAAGATTTTTCTCTTTTAAATAAGATAAATTTAAGAATTGATGCAGCGGTTCTCAACCACTGTGTTGGGACACAAAAGTGTGTCCCGAAGAGCCAAGAGGTGTGTCATGGGAAATTGGCAGCTCAGCTTGGAGCCAGCTTGGGGCTCCTGCCGCTCTCTACTGCCCTCAACAGCCTGCTCCTGCTATCCACAAGACAGGCAGCAGCCAGGGCCAGATGAGTAAAGAGACTTAGGGGCTGCAACCCAGAGATCCTGGGCTTGGCGGGGGGGGAGGTACCACCTGCCCCATCAAGCCAGACTGCTCAGTAATTTGTTCTCAGAAATGTGCTTCAATTTAAGTTTTTCAATACAAAAGAAAGATGGAAGTCAGCAAAAATGTTTTTATATTCTGGAAAAAATATTTATAGTACATGCAGTATTAGCTGGATGCAGAGTAGAGATATGGAAGCAGTTGTGGTGTTTAGGCTTTCACAAGTAAGGGTCAATCTTTTAGATTTTTCAAATTTAACTAACAATGTATAGTTAGTTTTGTAAATACCATAGAAACTTTAATTGACAATTTGCAGCTATTGGGATTTGCATTTTGATTTTGAAAATAGCATAATAGTAGAAAAATGTGCTTTATTGTCTTAACTAGTCAAGATTTCTGATATTTATCACAAAGAATATGGAAAGATTTTAGTTTGAGGAAATAGTTTGAATCTGATTTAAGTTATCCCTGTGTTCCTCTGAGCCACCAAAAAAAAATGGGGAGATACAGAGTGAGTGTGTGTGTGTGTGTGTGTACACACATTCTTAATAGTGGGGAATACTAAGGTACATATGCAAGATTGCCAGAAAGTCTCATTTTACAATATTAAAATAACTTCCAATATATTTACATTATAGATATTTGTACGGAGCAAAGACTTTTCCCTGAAGGTTTAGATTCAAAAAGACCAAAGCAAATAAAGTTGCCAAATCAGGCTTATATTGAGCTACCTCTTTGGAAGGATGATCAGGGAGAGAATGCTGTAGAACACGAAAGCTTTGAAGACGGAACTTCTGCTGGTTCTACAAATAGTACTCCACAAATGACTCCAACCAACAGTCTCAATAGGACACTGCAGAAAAAGAAAACTGACTCTGTGTTGTATGGATGTGCTGTTCTCCTTGCATCTGTAGCTTTGGGCTTGGATATCAGAGAGCTAAACAGATCACAGGTTCCAGACGAACTGTTACACAAAGAGGAGAAGAAGAGGCGTGAGGGAATATTTCAGCGTGCTTCAAAGTTTCGCAGGAGTGCAAGTCCTGCAAGATTGCAGTCCAGAAAAGAAGAAACACACATTTCATCACTAAATTCATCTCCAAATACTGTGAATCTTCTCTCTATGCCTTCCCTTTCCACAAAATGCTTGCTTCAGTCTGACAGTGAAGATCCTTTTGTAAGCATCACTCCCAATGATTCTAGCGCAGACGTTCCCATTGAGGGCTTTTCATCTGAAACTTCAGCAATGAAGAGGGGAGCGCAAAGGGAAAAGCAGGTTCTTGGCACTGATCCTGTGATGTTAAAGGATCAGTCTCCTATTCTTCCTGTGAAGCAGGAATCTGAAAATGTGCCAAATGACTCTTCATCAAAACTGAGACCATTGGGTCACAAGCAAGCCATGTCAAATGGAAATACTTTCCAGACTGCATGTGGGTAACACAGAATATCAGAGAAATGCTTTATCTGTAGTTCATAAACAAAACTGAACTTGAATACATTATCAATAAGTAATTATCAGGAAGAGTGTCTTATTGAAGTGTGTGCAGAAGGCAGGTGTTTCATTGTTGTTTACAATATAAATTCCATTAATGACTCGGCAAAATAGTTTCACCTGAGGCTTTTTCAGCAGCTTTAGTGGACGTCATTGGGGACCTGCTGCCTGGTAGGATGTACTAAATTCAGTGTTGCCAGTGAAATTACCAAAATTGGTGCTGAGCGTTCCATTCAGTTGGTTTTAATACACTGTAGTTCTTAAAGCAAAACTGGATTGCCAAGCCTAATGGGAAATGTGGGTATTTCTGTGAAGGTTGTAGATCAGAGCTTGAAGTGGCTGAAAGAAATGCTGAAATTGTTGCTTAAGGTGGCTTGGCAATTGGTCAACTGAGACTAATTCATTAGTGTCACTTTACTAATGTCCATTTATTAACTCAGAGGGGAACAGGTTTGATAAGTTTTAGTTTCCTGACTGGCACAGGAGTCCTACTACACACTGAACATTGAACAATTAAGCTATTGTTAAGACCTAGTCAAGTTGAAAACACTTATCCTCAAATCTACTGGTATCCAATAGAAATGTTTAGTTTTGTTCTCACTGCTAATACTGCCATTGTCTGATATAATTTGAAGAGTATCTTTTGCAGCACAGTATTGCTTTTCTGTATGATTTTGGGTTAAGTTCCACAAAGTAATTTGTTCTTCCCCTGAATAATTGAGGGTTTCCAACTTGTGTGTGTCTTTAAGAAGGATCTAGCAAAACATGACCAATTTTTCAGCTTTATTCAGCTAATGGTATTCAAGCTGCTATTTAGCTGATTAAATTATGCTGACTCTGACTGATGAGAAATGCCCTCTGTTAGGCTCCAGTGCAGGAATAGCGTAGATTCGGAGGAATTCTTTGTGTGTTCAGTGACTGTCAGACCATTATCTAATGCTGCCAAGCATGTATGGTGCATCCCTAATTCCTACCAGTTTGTGTAAATTTTTGGCAAAGTAGTAATTCAGTAGTATCACTAAAATTGCTGTCAACGTCATGTATCTTTGCAGATGTCAAAAGTAGAAGCAATCATCTAATATTGTCTTGTCTTCCCCTCCACCTAGTTGATGATGGAATCACTTCACTTAACGGAGTCTCTGATTTGCCAGTTCTTCCCGTTTCTGGGATTCTGCCGTCTCCATCTGTTCAGCAAAGAAGCATACACTGTGATGTTACACCTGAAAAGCAAAGAATTGTCAAAATTATATCAAGGCCTCGACCTTCTTCTCTAAGAAGCAGAATAGATCCTTGGCAAGTTCTTCCACAAAGTATAAAGCCAGACCTTACAGAGGTGGATTATTTAGAGAGTTATGTAAGTCCAAAGGTTAACTTTGGACCTGATATTGAGGAGAGAACTAAGTCCCACATGCCCTCACTACTTGACATTGATGTGGAAGGTCAGAACAAAGACTGCACCGTGCCTTTGTGTAGAATGAACAGCAAAACTTGTCAGCCAGCTATATATGAACTGGAAAGAGAATTTTTGTCTTAAGTGCCTTTCATTTTTAAAGTATTGCCTTTTTAAAGGAGAACAAAAAAAATATTTTGTACATCTAATATTTCATGCTACTGTTTTCTAAAATACTGTCGACAATACTGCCAAAATTTTATAAGAGGCAGCTAACTTTATAAAACGTATAACAAGATACCAATCTTGAATTTTCACTAGAATCCCATCTAGTAACCTTTAAAAGCACAATTTTGTAAAACAGTATTCTGGACATACATCTCTAAGCACAATTTGAATTGAATTGCAATTAATTTATCCCATTCCTCCCACAAAAATCACATCTTTTCTTGGCCAGAGCTCTTGCCTTCTGGTACTTTTCTTTCTTTTCTCTCACATTTGAGGATTGATTGGCATGCAAACAACTTCCTTCAAGTCACAGGTTGTTTTGTGCACATAAATTTTGCAGTAATAGCCCCTTGTGAACTGTGGAGTTACAGATTTTCTTGTTTTGGTTTTGTTTTTTGTTTAAGATGCCCATATGAGTGTGTTCTACCCACTCTGCTCCCAACAGTTGCTTTTTCTATTGGCGTTGACCATGTTATGTGAGTAACTTAACACCAGCAAATTAATTTATATAGTTTTGCCCCCATTGTTTTGAAATACAATAGATTGTCAGTCATAGCATTAGTTTACTTAGAAAGTTCTGCCATTTAATAAAACTAAACTTAAATTTGAGTGGGTAAATTGAGTGACTGGAATTTCATTAAAGGTATTTGACATTTGTGTGGGGGGGGGGGAGAATATTCCATTAGGTCAAAAAACACTGGAACTTTAACGGTTGTGCTCTGACTTTTTTTTAACACAATGTATTTGCACTGAGAAGAGCATTCTTCTTGATGATTATTTTTAGTTAAAACTGAGTTCTCTAGTTCCAAAGGGATAGCCATGTTAGTCTAGGTCAGCCAAACAAACAAGGAGTGCTGTGGCACCTTCAAAGACTACTAACTAAATAAATGTTAGTCTTGAAAAGTGCCACAGGACTCCTTGTTTGAGTTCTCTAGGTTACTGTATCTTCTGGAAGGGAAAGAGGATTTTGTTAAAGTGAGATAGTGTGGTTAACTGTTTCTAGCACAGTTACAAAGTCTAATATTTCAAAGTCAATCCTGATTTTCCCCCCTTATTTTGCCAGTTGCAGCCCTGCTTTTCATGTTGAGGTAAGGTCTGAAAAGGCAAAAATCTGATGCACTTGGTTTCTTATTCACTCAGCAGATGTCCAACAAATTCATAACCATAGCGAGTAGGGGGTGTAAGTACACTTAAACTTGATCATGTAGCAACTTCATTTTCCCATATCACTAAATTAGTGATGGCTAATTTAAATACTGCTCTACCAATTAATATTGAAAGTGCTGAAGAGGAGCATCATTAAAATTGAGGATCATTTCTTTAATTTTGATGTCTTAACTAGAAATTCTCTGTATTGCTTTTAGATTTAGATATGCTGCACAAATAAAATGACACACTTTTTAAAAAAAAAAAAAAAAAGCGGGGGGGAGGGGAAGGTTGAGGATTCACTTCCCATTAGGACATTTTACTGTTTTGACACTTTTGTTAAAGGCTGTCTCCTTTATCACTAAGTCTGGCAGTTCAGATTGTACGCTGTTCAACAGAATTGACGAGCACATAGTATCAAAGCAAAGGCATTAAAAAGCAGTTCTTTATTCTAAAACTGTGGTGCACTACATTGATCACACTGAAATTGGGAAAGAAGATTGGAAAATGTCAATCATGGAGTTTTAACCATGCAGAGAAGTGGACAGATGGACATAACTTCCCTGAGGACAAGCTCACAATATTTAGAGTGGAAATGAAAGAGCATTTTCTTAAAGTATTATTTCTACCAAAAATGTTAACACACGAACTACTGTTTGGCTGTAAACTGAGTGACTATATAGGTTATTATTAAATTATTGCATTTTTGTTCTATCCTGTTTATTTTCAGTAACCTGTATAATGCTATTGTTTTGTCAGTATGAATATTGCACACTTCAAAACTTAGCTACTACAAACGTCCGATATAGTACAACGTTCTTTAACTCTTTTAAACCTGTATTTAATGTTATCAGGTACACTTCTGTAGATTAAGTTTAATCTTTCATTTTAAATGTAATGATAGGTTCTCCGGTAGAAAGTATACACAAATAATTACATGTGTGGAAAACCAGAATCAAACCTTAAATACACTGCCAAACTATATTTAAGTTTGAAGATGAAAGTTAGACTTTTGAAACATGTTGTGTCTACTTAAACTGTTCAAGAGGGATTATGCTTTTGTAATGAGAGAAATAGAGTTAATTGTATTATACAACTATTCTCCTGGGGAAAGTACTTCTATTTGAGATTCTAAAAGAAAAATCTCATGTACTTTGATCATTCCTCTTGTAAACTTTTGTTCATTCTACTTTGTTTTATTTTATTATGAATGTTGAATTATGCACCATAGATTTTGTAGTCAACAACCAGCATAAAAACACCCCACTGTGGGCTGTTCTGTTTTCTCTTACAGTATCATGTGACTTGTTTTTAGGCAAAATTCCCTGTTGATTTTAGTGGGGGATTCTGTTTTAAAATGAATGGCATTGTATGGCCCAATTAGTGCATTGTAACAGTAATGTTAAGAGCTATATACTCAAGAGATTGCAGCCCAAGAAAAAGAAAAAGCCATCTCCAACAAACTGATTTTACTTAGGCAGTCTTTTAGCTATAATATCTAGTCGTTTAGAATTATTTTTTCACTTATTTTCTATAGTTTAAAATTATAGGCCAGTCTTCACTAAAATGAAAAGATTAAAAATAAAGATGATTAAATCTATAGTTCACCATTTCTATTTCACGTGTTACCAGAGACACTTTTGTAAAAGTAAGGTAATCTGGTGTATATTTATAGTTGTTTTACTCCTGTATTGGAAATAGCTGGGAAAGAATGTATTTATTGTCATGTATGTGAATGGTCTCGCCAGATAAATGGTTAAATTTATACTGATCATATTAGCATACAGTTTCAAGGTGCTTACACAGCAGAGATTAAAGTAACTACTTGACATGCTGTTTTACAAAGCCTTATGACTGAAATATTTTTATTTTAAAATAAACTTTTGTAGCTAGTGTATTGCACATTGACTTTGGCCTTCTTGAAACTAGAACATGTTTTAAAGTATTTCTGTATCTTAAACTCTCTTGTACAAATTTCAGGGAGTAACTAGAAACTATGAACAGCTGGTTCTTAGTCCTTCAGAATGTGGGGACATGTAGATATTGTCACTGAACTACATGTAAATGATTAATCTTAATCTGAGCAGTGGTGTAGGTTTTTGCAATCTTGAAATGCAAATTAAAATATAAAGAGTAGCAGCTTGCTCTTTCATCCATGTAAACATAACACTTCTCATTTGTAGAACCCAGGGCATCATAATGGTGAATAGATATCTTATTTTTGTGAAGATGGTTCATGCACTGGAAGAGTCACATAGTGAATCCATTGCCAAATTGACTTTTCTTGGAGCAAGAATATAGCTTTAGCTGAAATCCTCTCCTCATGGAGTTGGTAGCAAAATTCTCAATGAGTTCAAGAGGGTCAAGATTTTGCTCCTTATATTTTTCTATTCATCTTTTTTGTGGGGTTCTTCCAGTTTTTCTCAGAGATGCTGCTGCCTTGTTAATTCATCCTTGTGAAAGAAAGCGTCTCCCTGTACACAATATCAGCAGGGAAAAGACATTACCTCTTCCATCATATTTCAACTCATGATGGTATGAACTTCTAAGCATTGTACCCCCATCCTGACAATCTTTGCTCAGGTGAGTAGTAATTCAGTGAAGCCACTCAAGACATGTATTCGCATAGGTAATGAATGGCGGTGTTCAGTCCCAAATTACAATGTTTTCAATGCTAAGACATTGGTAGTTCCTTTTGTGTGTCTTAATTTAAAAATCTTTGTAAAGTTAAATTTACTTTTAACGTTTAAGGGCTTATCCACATGAACAGTTAATTCACAGCAGTCTGTGGTGTAAAGCTACCGTGCACTACCCAGTGTCCATGTGGACCCTGCTGGAATGGAAAGGAATAGGAATCTGAACAATATGTGCAATAAGGATGCTTAACCATCTTTTTTAGTTTAGAAATGTAATGCAATTTATTCACTTCAAGCCTCAAATCACATTTTCTTGTGTGTGTGAGATTGTTTGATAACATGGACTACATTATAGCCTGGCCAGCAGGCTAATTCCACTATTATTCATGATGTATGGACCATCTACAGTCCTTGTGGCAACTAAAGCAAAAATAATTTACTTATACCTTTCTAATGTAGTTCATCAGTGGGTGATCCTTTCTGTTAAATAGCTAATCGGGTTGTCTTTGGTTTTTTGTTTCATCTTCCAGTCCTATCTCCTCTCTTTCATACGTGCTGCTCTGCCTCCTGATCCCTTTCTTCTCACTACCTGCACATTGCTCACCTATAGTCTAGTTCTCTACTCTCCTGGGTACACTACACAGGCACTTAGTTTTTGGTCCTTTGGACATACCCCATATCCCTTGAACACTTCCTGTTGGTGGCCCACAGCTCCACTTGCATGGGTGGCTCCACCCAGTGACGATGGTTCCTGTTTCCTCTCTGTAGTTTCATTGGTCCTTAATAAAAACAACTAGGTTAGTAGTTCCTTGTAAAAGCAGCTGGAAACAGGACTTAATGCTCATTATAATGATAACAGAGTCCTGTGGCACTTTTAAAGACTAACAGATTTATTTATCGCATGAGCTTTCGTGGGAGAAAATCCCACTTCGTCAGACG
>ML685870.1:5576421-5741867 GCA_007922175.1 Pelusios castaneus | reverse complement strand
TCAAAACGTCTGACGAAGTGGGATTTTCTCCCACGAAAGCTCATGCGATAAATAAATCTGTTAGTCTTTAAAAGTGCCACAGGACTCTGTTGTCTTTCTACAATAGACTAACACGGCTACCCCTTTGGAATTTCATTATAATGATGAAAGTGGACCTGCAGAAGCTGCTGGAAATGTACTGAACTAGCAACATGTGACCAGACAGCTCTTCACTGGCACCTTGAAAACCAAACTGATGTTCAGTGTGAAGATTTAGCCTTGGTGTGGCATCATTCTCCATGAAACAATGGTCTTGTGTGACCTGAGCTAGGGAGCGGTCAAGGCTCTTTAAGGTAAACAGCTCATTATAACAAAAATGAAGGAAATAAGATCCTGCTTTGTACTGACTTGTACTGACTCCCAAAGGAGTCTTTACCCTTTTGGATCTTGCAGGGTAACAAGCAGTGGTTGTCTGCCCCAGTCATCACAGGGCCTCTAACACCAGTGTGAAACTTAAAACTTATCTTTGACAACAGGTAATTTAAACTGGGTTACTTTCCAGAAGTAGCTTATTGGAAAGCTACTGTGTGCTTGGAGCTTCTAATTTTTAAAAAGTCAGTTGCCATGATATTTGCTTGTTAAATAATGCTCAGAAAGTGAAGGTGTATCCGGGAGAAAGGGTGTTATAGCAACTGCTTGACTAGTTTAATTGCCTGTATGCAAAAATCACCCTTCATTTTCCTGCTGGCTCTATGTGAGCTGAGTCTAGACTGAGTGTGAAGGCTGCTTCCACCTAAAGGCTGTTAACAATGCAAAGGCAACTGGTTCCCTCCATAAGTAGCACTTGTGACACTTTTTTTCTCCTCAGCAAGACGTCCTTCACAGTCTTGCACCACTTCACCTTAATCGGCTTAAAAGACTCATTCCCTTATTCGCCCATAGAGTGAAGGAGGCTGCTGCTGTCTTGCTACCTTATGTTCTGCGTATTGGAGCCTGCTGCCAGATTGCTTATTTATTAACCTCCCTGGCTGAATTACGGATATAAACGATAAAAAGTAATTTAGGAGCAATCTGCTACACTGTGTACACACATGAAGTTCCAATCAAGTCAAATTAGCTATTAGCTAGGGAATTCTTGTATTAAACTCTGATTGCAAATGTTTTCAATCATTTTTTACCATAGCCTAATAGATTTATTTTGTAATGCCTCTTAAATTCCGAAGAGGGCCAAAGATGAAAAATCTAGGTTTGCATTTCAAACTCCAGTGTAGAAGCTTTCAGATTTGGAGGGGAGGGTCCATTCAAGACATCTGAACGAAAATACCTTAAATAGTCATTACATGTTTTTGAAGATTTCATTAAAGCTGTTTTTAAAGATTTATCTGTCAACCCTGACAGCTATTGTTTTTAATCTCAATTCACACACCATATGTTTCTAACTCTCTTCCTTGTTTCCCTCTAAAATTCATACCAGCCAGGGAGAAACTAGTAGTTTTTCTGCGTTTGAAGATAGGATGGCAAATGTCAGCTCAGCAGCACCTGTCCAGCGCTGCCCATATACTGTAGCATTTTGATACTTCTTGCTCCTGGTAGTGAAACCAGATGACAAGGAAGCTTCAGCAAAGATCTAGATGGATAGCTTGCTGCAACAGCATGAGTGAGATCTTGACTCAAGTTGATGTGTTCTGTAACATCTCATTCCTCTCCTCAATTGTCTGGAGCATTTTTAATACATTGCATCCTGTCTCTCAGGTAATGTGATACCAAAATGTTCACTGAAGGCAATGCTGAGACTCAGTGTAACAGTGGGCGATGTTCTTTATTTCAGGCATTTATTTGGCATCCATCACCATGGTAACTGACTACCTTACAGGGGTGAAGCTAAGACTTTTTTCAAGACTCCCAATAAGAAAAATCAAACATTATGCTGTCCTGCCTTCTGCTTTGAGACTAAATGTTTGACTCCACTTAAAATTGAAACAGAGATTGCCTTTGTCCCATGTTTGTATGGTGGTTAGCACAATGGGGTCCTGGTCACTCATTAGGGCTCTTAGGCACTACAATAATATAAATGAGTCACCTAGGAATGCAGATGGTGGAGGGCGAGAAAGCTTCCATGGCTGATGTTGCTGGAGTACAGCAAATGAGTGTTCTCTAAACATGTGACAGATGCAGTTGTCTTTCTTGAGATTAAACAATTGGATAATTCAAAATTAAAATTCCTACAGGTTAAGTACTTCCTATGTTTCTTTCCCGTCCATTTTAAGTGAAGCAGGTTTCACCATCACCTTGTGCTGTGATCCCCTATTACCAGTGTTAGGTTGTGCTGGTACATGAATGGAGAACCCACAAAGCCCTTTGGGGCTGTGGGACGTGGTGTAAGTGAGGAAATGACACACTCTTCTGGTCCACAGCCATCCAGTGCTGGAGGTTGGTGTTTGAAATCAACTCCAGAAGTATAATGACTCCAATAGGAGTTAGGTGCCTAAATACTTTTGAGGATCTGGGCCTTGGTTCTTTTGGAGGAGACATGAACACTTCTGATCTCCTGGATGAGACTTTCTGTCCTCTTGTGATCTTTAAAGATTCTTTTTCCTAAAGAGTAGCACCCGTAACCTGGCCTGATTCCAGCTTGTGTTCAAGAATTAAGCTCTGCGTTTCTAAATTCCCTAATAGATAGAAATGAAGCTGCAGTTGCCCTTATTCTAACTTCCTGTACAGTGTTGATACATGCTGTTATTAAATTGGTATATAGTGCTCTGCAGGTGCCTACATTTCAGTGATGGTCAAAGTGGTCCCTATATGGCCTTAATCACTCTCACAATAAGAACTTGTGAATTTTGCTTTAGTAGTTTGAAACTTTTACAGAAGTTACTATTCAAGCATAAACTTATTTTACTCAAAGTTTTCAGCTACTCTAGACTTTGGCTTTCTAGTTAGACTCCTATTAATAGACAAGTTCCAGATAGTTGGCCAGTCTTATCACAACAGCTCTGTTCAAATCAAAACTGAATAAAGCATTGTGTAATAAAATGTGAATAGAGAAATATTGCATGAAAAATAAATGTTACTTCATAAACACACAAGCAGTAAGATGTGGGAATGGATTAATATTGTTACAATAGTGTGTATTGCTATCTTGAAACTGTCAAAAATTATTTGTAACTGTAAGTAGCAGAAGAGAGTAGGTGAGGTTTGCCCAATGGGTATTTGCTCAGTAGATTATCTTCCCAGAGAAATAACATGAATTAGATGAAGTTTGATGACAGTAAAAATTGTGACTGCTGCAAAAGCTTGGAGAAAGAAATATGTTGGGATGGGCATGATCACTCACAAGATCAAACTATGTGGTGTTAATGTCTGTGTCAACATTTATTAACAGCATTCTGCTTTAGTATTTCCTATATATTGCATTCAATTATTTTCTTTATCTTGGGTAAAGGAAATACACAATTTTAATCTGAATCTCAACAAAATATTGCCAAAGTCAGAAATGAGGCAACATACTAATAATGGGTGTGTTTATACTTACAAATTAAGTTGATTTAAGGAGGCTTAAATCGACTTCATTTACTCTGTGTCTACACTGGGCTTTCCTTAATTCGACTTAAGCTGCTCCTTAAATCAAATTAAGGAAAAGTTAGTTCAAATTAATAACACCTTGTTTTAATTCAAACTAGCCATTAAGCCAACTTTATTAAGTCGATTTAAGCCAGTGGAAATGCAGAGTAGTGCCTAATTGGACCTTAAGTTGATGTAAAACATTGTCAACTTAATAAGGCCAAAAAGGGGCCATGTCTACACTTGAAAAGTTGTTGACTTTTAAGTCGACTTAATAAGGTCCACTTTAACTTGACTTAAAGTCGACCTTATTAAGTCATCCTCATAAAGTTGACCTAACTTTTCAAGTGTAGACATAGCCAATGAGACTCAGGTTTTTAGGCAGCATCGTAGCAGAAATTCAGTTATTTGAACAAGGAGCTAGACGAGAGCAGATGTGGGAGATTTCAAAATGCTTCACAAAGTAGGGATATCCATTTTGATGGAAAGGCAGTAATGTGTCCCAACACAGTGGCTGAGAACCACTGCCTTACACCATACTCTCTCTGTTCTGAAGGAAAAGGAAATAGGAAAGAAGTGTATTTGCAGGGACAACTTGAAAGAGCACATAACTATATAGCAGTACCCAACCTATGGCCCAGGGTTCTCCTCCTGCTGTCTGCAGAAGGGAGCTAGTGCCTAAGGACCTTGATGGAAGGCATTGCTGTGGGGCTAAAAGAATAGTGCAGTCTCTGTGCTGGAGCCAATGGGATGGGAGATCAGCACTTCCCTCCCCCTGACTGTAGCAAGGAGCACAGCAAAGTGCTCTACCTAGTCCATAGGTGCTGGGGTCGCTGCTGGAGCCAGAGGGAGGGGAGCCTGGAGCACACAGGGCTAGAGGACACATGCGGCTTCCCTGCTGCTGCAGTAAGGGAGATGGAAGATCAGCACGGAGACACCCTCCTTGCTGTATTCCTTCCATCTGGCTGCATGGCGGAGGCCCTCTTGGCAGAGACTGGTGGCCCTTCAGGGTTGTAAAAATGCTATCTGATCCTCAAGCCAAAAAGGATGGGGACCCCTGCTACATAGAATCCTGGGTTTTTTGTTTTGTTTTTTTAAATTGTGTGTATAGAAGTAATTTTAAAAAATAAATTACCAAAAGACTTTCCATTAACTTGTCTTTGTTCAAACAGATTATTTAAAAATGCTCCTTTTTCTGGTACTACAGGTCTGCATTGGCGAAAAGTGTTGAAAGTCTTGTTGGAGGTGAGATCTGTGAGAGTTCACTGGTAGGCTAGAGCACTTTTTACATTTGGTTTAAACATTTTGGCATATTTTGTCCCCAGTAACTGTTGGAAAAACACAACATGGTTAAAGGCTTTTTATTGCCTGGGATAATAGTAGTAACATACCCACGGAGGAAATAATTGAAACTTTATATATAGAATGATGGAGCTAAAACTAGAGAGGGCATTTTAAGAAATTGGTCATTGGCTGTATCTATGCTGCAAAAATTGACATCTGTTGCAGGATAGGGACCTCATGTGGATACTATATGCACCTAGCAGAAAGTGCAGGGGCAACATGAAGTAAGCAAGTGTGGAATATGGAGAATAAGACATTAAATCCATGTGAACCCATTATGCTGTTTATAATTTGTCATTAGAAAAATTTCACTGAAACTAGTGTCTCCCTGTTTTCTTGAGACTACTACATGGATAGTGCTCTGGTGGGTAGCTACAACAGCAGTAGCAACAATGGGAATTGTAGAGTAAAGTTGGGCCTATAGGGAAGAGCGGAGACTGTATGGTAGAACCAGAGGAGAAAACTCAACCCTACAACCTCCCACCTGTGAAAGTGGGGACTGTTGTATGGAGTTGGGAGTAAAAATGCCCAGGTCATCAGAATGTCTACTGCTGTGAACTGGAACAGTTGTAATGATGAACTATGTGTCCTAATATTTCTAGTGTAGACAAAGCCAATATGTTCTGCTCAATAAAGTATGCACAAGGAAGGCAAGCATGCTGTGAAGGTAGTCTGCGCCAGTTCTGCTTCCCCCAGACTCCCACAGGAGCTGCTCTCCAGGTTTTCTGTGGCCTCTGAGAGTGGAGAAAGAGGGTTATTCCAAAGTGAGACCTAAAAGCCATAGGTGGTGGCCTGTGTATGTTAGTTCAGACACACTTGGACTTGTCTATGACACCAAACAATAAATACAGGGTATTGCTGCCAGAAGCAAAAGTAATCTGCAAGCTATAGATATCTGACCTGAGAGATGTCCCCTGCCTCAAAGAATTTACAGTTCACGTAGATCTGTTTGCCAACAAAGTCAGAGGTGCCAGATATGATGGGTTTGGTGTGATGTTGACACTTCTCTATTAGAAAATTATTCAAGATCATTGATTCATTTCACAAGGGATGCCAAAAGTACATCACATGAGAACTTCCAACTCCCACCATTAACCCAAACTGGATTGAAAGCAGAATTTATCACAGAAAGTAAAAGGCTCCATATCAGATTATCTCCATTTCATATCTGTCTTTCCACCCTCTGATTTTGCAGTTTAATTGAACATTTTAATTGCAGTCAGATTCACTAATTTAATTAGATATTATCACACTAAAATAATAGAATTACAGCATACCTACTGTGAAGTTTACAGTTGAAACACAGGTGCCCAGCTGTTGGATTGTTTTCCAGATGTTCTTCATTAACTAAGGGGTAGAGAATCCACGAGGAACTAGATTGTGTGGTTTTGAACTATAGTCCTCTCCAGGGGTGTCAACTGGGAGGCAGACAGTAGACTGGATATTTCCAGGTGGCAGAGTTCTTCTTCTGATGCCTAAACACTCACTAATGTTGTATTAATATGCATAGTATTCTAGCTAAAACAGAGTGCCAATTTTGAGTGCCTGAGCTAAATATTAAATGGGTGATGAGAAATACCCAAATAAGGGCAAAGTGGGTGGCCAAAAGCAAGAGGTGACAAAAATCCAAGACAATTCTAAGACAAAGGAAATATGATGCTGCTTTACCCAGCTCCATCCACGAGTCACTGTCACTGGGTGCAGAGAGAGTGCAACAAGCTTATTAGGAGGACTAATAGTTTTATGGTCCTCACTAGCCTGCATTTATGCAAGCTAAGACAATGTTATAAGCGTAATGAAAGCTCTTGCTTCAAGATGTAACTTGGTTGGCTGTTGAGGGAGCTTGGCTTATTGGCTTACCGTCACTCCCATGTTATAGCATTTTGTGACTGGTGAAGGGTAATATTCTGCTTTTCATGCTGTCTCCTTCACTGTGGCCACCGAAGGCTTGAAATGCAGCTGATTCACTGCCATTGTACGGCATGGTTTGAGGACAGGCTTTAGAAAGAACCTACATGGAAACTCAATTGCGCTACATTGTGGTCTACTCCACAAACCTGTGCAGGGTGTGAGAGGATTGCGAAGAGTTCAAGTGGGCATTAGAGGCATGTATCCACTGGGTGCAATCCTACGTAGGGGTGACATTGCACACTGTTCACAAGCTGGTAGACTGGCCATTGTCTGGATGCGTAGGGGCCTGTGCCTTGGCACTATTCGTTGAAGCTAAGGGGAGCATTCCATTTTTTCCCCTCCATCCTTGCTAAGCTCCTTTACATAACCCTTTACAGTAGGGTCGAAAGCCTCTATACACCAATAACCCTTTTGAGGAGAGGGGTTCACCTTCCCCTGAAGAATCAGGTACTGGTGCCTGAAGGCAAGAGTCAGGACTAGGTGGTTTTTGTTCATGAATTGATACGGTAATTTTTATGTCTCCAAATGTTTTTCTCAAGCTTTCAGCACAGTGAGGTAAAGATGGTTTCCTGGGAGTAAGGAAAGACACAAGATTACCATTGATTTAGGACTCCATCATTTTCACAGATTGAATCAAAGCGTCTGACAAAGTGGGATTGTCTCCCATGAGAGCTCATGCGATAAATAAATCTGTTAGTCTTTAAAAGTGCCACAGGACTCTGTTTTTCTGCAATAGACTAACACGTCTACCTCTTTGGACCTTTATAAATATGGTTTGATATGTTTTGTTGCTTGTGGCCACTAGATGTCACCAATGTATGCCATTCTTGTCAAAGGAACCTTGTGTTGCATTAAGGCAAATTTGACCATTATTAAAATTATTTTTTGTAGAAGAATGGACAGTGACTAGAGGGAAGCAATGTGAGGCAGGGAGGTGTTTAGGGGAAAGAGACAATTGTCTGAAGAAGTAATGTCAACATTTTGCTCCAGCCAAACTCAATCAACTGTTGTGTAAACTCTGGCCTTTTCCCAAAATTATTGCCACAAGACATTTCCATAGTAACTCATGAGACAACACTTGGGAGAATTCTGAGCTAGCTCTGAGACCCACGTGGGCTCCGCTGAATAGTATGCAGCACCTGCCCATAGGTCACACATACTAAAGCTGACTAGTGGATGACGATCCCATTTCATGGCAACTTTTGAGATTTCAAAATTGAGGTTTTGTTCCACATTCAAAACATTTTCTCAGAAGTTGAATTCTGTCAGCAAAGCTGAGTATTTTACATTCAACAAGCGGCTGCTTTAGGGTGCTGGTCTGAGATGTTGTGAGAGACTGAAGTTCAAGTCCCTATTCAGCTTTTTTCGGAGTGGAGCTTTTCATCCAAAAAGATTAAAATTGGGTAGAGGAGGACTTAATCTGGATCTCCCGCATCTTTGGCTCTTATGCCAAACCACCACATATAGTCTGTCTCTTCCTCTACTGCAAAACCTTCCCAACAAAAGCTTGATGGAAATCAATATGTCCCTGAACAATGTTTTGGCTTCTAAGCAACATATTTTGCTGATGTTTTATTTCAGCGAAAATGCTCTAACTCATACTCATAACTCATACCCTGACTTGTAATTATTAGCTTATTATTTCTATTCAAACCCTGGGACAATAATTAGACCCAATATTTGTAGATAGATTTTAAATATGTATTGGATCAGCCAAGTCCTAAATATTACTATTTGAAGGAGTGACTAAAGAAAGAAAATGGTGATATTTTCCTCCCTGCTGCTATGAAAAGAAAGCAAAATAAAACGAAGCAAAACAAAAAAAAAAAATCCTTATATTGGTCCCAAAGGAAATCATGTGAAAGGGAGGGAAGGGTGGCCTTGTTTAAACCTGGCCAGTTCCCAGGTTTGTGTGACCTTGGGTAAATTATTTTATTTCTCTGTAAAAGAGGACTCTACTATTTCCTTGCTCTCTCACTTTATGATTCTGGTCTATTTAAATTATAAACTCCTCAGAACAAGAACAGTCTCTTAACATGTGTTTGTAGAGTGAAAAGCACAGTGGGACCCTGATTTGAACTGAGATTTCAAGGGAATAATACAAATAATAATATTGGCAGCAAAGTAAGATTACACACAGACTCCTAATTCTGTAAATATCTAGAGCGTCTTAATGGGCATTAACTTTCCTTGACCCCAGTGTAGTTAGAGTTCTGAAGCAGTTCATTAGGAATATTAAAAGTAATACCTTTTAGGTATTTTTGCCTTTTAGAGTAAGTTATGATGTACAAAATACATGTTAATGCGATGTGGCTGTATCAAGACATTTGTTTGCTAGGTGACCATATCACCCAATAAAGAGAATGAACTTCTAGTATATAACCAAGTAAATAAGATAATGGACTTTAAAAGAAATGTAGCTTTTCCAGAATGGATTGGCTACAAAGCATAGCACTTTTTGTTAAAATAGGATTTTTTTTTTTTACAAAGTTAATTAAAATTTTATCAGAAGCTATCTTTACTTTGAAGGAGTTTGAGCAATATGATTAGTTTTATTCATCCCATCTTGAGTAAACTATCATTTCTAACTATTTTATGGTCTCCATAAATTATCTCTTTTTCTTATAACTTGTCAGATATGAATAATACCTTTTGCAAGAGAGGCTTGATTTTCATGGATACCTCTCAGTATCATTAGATGGCATTGCAAAGCATTTTTGCTCTGGATTAACTAAAAAGGCAATCTTTCAGGAATGGTTTAAGATGATTGTATATGTGGCATAATACATTTATATGGTTATGTTAACATGTCGTTTTGGATTTTAGTCCTTCAGCTCTGCTTAGAAGTTTATTATGAAGTAGTTGCAGCTGTTCCATAGTTAAGGCCTCATTTTTCATTATAAGCCTATTATTTTCCTTCCTCCCTTCACTGCCTATTCTGCCCCCACAAAAATCCCCAATCAAAATCCTTTCAGTATCTAATTCAGCATGTGTGGCCTGTGGCCAATGTATAATTTGTTGGATGAATTTTGAAGTTGTTCAGAAAATCTGATAGTAAGATGTGGGATATATAATCTTTTTTCTAATATTCTTTTAGCACATTTTTGTCTGGGTATGGTTTCGTTTGTTTAAGAACTCCATAAAAATGGTTATTTCAAAGATCGAAGGGTGCGTCTACACTAGTAAATTAAGTCAACTTAAGCAGGCTTAAGTCGACTTAATTTACTCTGCATCTACACTGGAGTTTCCTTAAGTCAACTTAAGCTGCTCCTTAAGTCGACTTAAGGCTTAAATTGACTTTTTAAGTCAACTTAAGCCAGTGTGGACACCCTAAGTCGACTTACGAGATAAGTCGACTTAGGGCAGGAGAAAAAGGGAGCCCCTGCTCCCTTCTCCCCAGACCCGTGGCTTGTCAGCAGTCCTGGGGAGAAGGGCTCCCCAGCCAGGGTTCCAGCCAGAGGGAATCCCCCTCTGGAACCCTGGCTGGAGAGCCCTGGGGGGCTTCCTTCTCCCCAGGAAGCCTCTAGCAGCTTGTCTTGGGGAGAGCCAATCCTGCACAGGGCTGGTTCTCCCCAAGACCGGCAAGCCGCTGGCGGCTTGTCCCACTCCCTTCTCCCTGGGACCCCAGCAGCTAGCGTCCCCCTGGCCTGGGGAACCAAGGCTCCCCCCTGGACCTAACCAGTCCACTTAGAGAATCTAGTATAGACTCTCTAAGTCGACTTAGTAAGGTCAGCTTTAAGTTGACTTAAGAGTCCTGTGTGTAGACATAGCCTTAGTGAGCTCTAATGCACACATACCTATTTGAGAGGATGCCATATATAAAGTTATTAATCAGACTAATATCATAGGGTAATATAAAAGAGCTGTTGGTGATTGTGCGAATGTAATTCACTGAGTCAGTAGAGTGAGACAAGGAAGCAATGACCCACACTCCACTCACTCTTGTCAGTGAGAAATTCCTAACGTGTTTTTAAAAAAATCTAAGGAAATTGCAAGACAAGCTTTATTAAACCTGGAGCATAGGGTGAAGAGTATATGTGAGTATGTATATTAGTAAATGCGTGGGGTTATCTTAGAGAGAGTTCCCAGTTCTGCAAGATCATCCTAGTGCAGAGGCTGCTATGTCTGCATGGAGCCATTTTGATTTCAGTGGGGCTCCATGTGGCACAAATGATTGCTCACCTGCAGCTCTGCCTAATGATATTTAATGTGTACATGTGATAAAGAAATATAAACATATGGGTTAGTTTTTAAATGGTATGAAAGTACAAAGAGATAAAATAAACGAGCCATACTGACCGAACGTTAATCACTCCCATGTCACTACATTAACATTGTTACTATTTCTTTGATTATTTTTGTGGGATGAGTTTGTGACCCCTTAAATTCACAAGAGTCCTGTTACTCTCAGGTTAGGGAAATTGAGTCTCTGGTGCTGGAAGAGAACAGACACAATTCATGCAGAATGGAGAAAATGACTTGATAAGAGTAGCTCCTCAGATCCATGAAATGCCTAAAGAACAAGAGCTCGCAGAAATATCTCATCAAAAAATTAATGTGGCTCAAAGATGACATAACCAGGGAAGAATTCCAGATCATCTAGCTCTGATGTGTCAATACCTTATTCAAGATCAAAAGTTACTGCTCTTAAGAGGAAAAGTATATCTTTGAAAACTAGGTTGAGAAAGATAAATCAATATTTCAGCCACTTCAGAATTGATTAATTTTGGAATGATTCCTAATGAACATGTAAAATTTCTATTATCTACTAATAAGATGTCTAAATTACTGTCTCTGCCACCTATCTTCATTAAATTCTGAGAATTAATTTTCTTTTTTGAAAGAAGCAACTGAAAGCATTGCTGAAAGGGAACTATAGCATAGTCTAACTTGGATTAAATCCGTAGGCCTTGGATCTGCAACTGGATCCAGGCAAATAACTGCACCTGTGTATAGCCCTACTAATGTCAATGGGACTATGTGCCTCTATTTTTGAGTCTCTGGTAGCAGATGTGAGCATTTCCATTCAAAATTCACCTTGAAATGCACATGAAAAATTGTGGGCCCTAGGCCTCCATGCTGGTTGCTAAGAAGGGGCTCCTCCTTTCCTGATCCCTAGAGTGGGGAAGCAGTTGTTTTATCTCTCTCTCTGTGCCCATTCTTTATCACTTTATCTCCTCTCTCTCACTTCTCTACCAGAGCCAGTCTATCCTAATATTCACCTGTCTGCTCACACATTCCCCTTCCTTCTTTCCTTTACATAGTCCTAACCCTATATTTTCTCTTTGAGAGCCCTCTTCCTCCTACACCTCTTCAGTCCCCTTCATGCACGTCTCCCAATGCACATCTCCCTTCAGATTCTACTCTGCCAGAAAATGGGAACATTTTTTTCAATAGTCTTCATGAAAAAAATTCCCCCTTTTGTTTTTTGGGGTTTTTTTTGATGGAAAAAATGTTGAAACTTCAAATGTTTTACCAGCTCTGTCTATCTTCTCTTGCTCCTCCAACCCTCTTCACCCATTTAGCCTCTCTTCTACCCTTCATATTCCCTTATTTCTTTCACTGTGTCAGGTCAAGCCTTTTCAGCAGCAACTGTCTTCCCTGAGGTTAGCCTGGCTTCAGTGTTGTTTGAAAACAAAAGAGATGGTGACCAGTCAGCCATGCTGCCTCATGTAGGAGACAGGAGAGATGACAGCTGTCTCGATGGAGGGCAGCCTGGCTTTCAGCCCCATTGAAAATAATGGGAGGTGGAAGCCATTTTGAATATGGGAAAATTCAAGAAATCACAGCAAGAAACCATGTTACATAAAACTTAAATATTGTGACATTAGCAACAAAATTATGGGCAGTGGTCACCCTGAAAAACTTACAGGAAAGACATTGGCATTTTAGAGTCCGATATATGTATCATTTGAGGTATGAAGAAAACATTCCCACTTATAATCTAAGTACACTAGTCACTCACTGTCTTTCAAAGGGTGGGAATTGTGAGGAAGTCTGAAGTGATTTACTTATAAATGAAGCTCCTCTCTGGAGCAGAAGTCCTACCATGTCTCTGGGTAATGAGGTACAGACAATCACTACGGCTCATAAGTAGCTAGGGGTTAGGCCATATAAGCAGCTGCTCCTAGAACAGAAAGAAAGAGACTTCTTGGAAGATGGCAGCTGTCTGAACAAAGTGCTCTAGGTCTAGGTAAGAAATCCTGAATTTGGAGTATTTTTTGCATTATATTTTTATCTGTGACCAAGAGATAAAGTTCTCTCTGGAAAATAAGACTTAACTAACTGGCCTTGTGTTTAAGTATTACCAATATCAAGAGTTCAAAAGTCACAACTCTGGCCTACCAGAATTGCTAGATAGGCTGAAAAGCCATGAGAGGTTTTTTTATTAGGGTTTTTTTTGGTCATCTACTTCCTGAGCTTATAGGGTGTGCTTGCTTCATGTTTTCAGGAGTTTCTCTGCAGTCCTGAGGGATAGAAATTTACTTCAATTTAAAGGAAAGCTGAGATACGTATGCTTTCTCTTTAGTCCAGCAGCTGAGCTTTTACAGGAAACACCAAATAATGTTAAACTCCCACTATCTTCATGAGAACTGGCAACTCTGTATACTGTTGAATTGCTTCACTAGTTTTTCTGACCTTATTTAAAATGCCTTCTAATTGAACATTGTAAACTGTATTTTTGACAATCTTTTTGCTTTCTTACTGGCTCATTTCCTATTTAAAAAGCACTAGGCACTGCATACTGAATGGAGCAGAGGAGGAGGATGAGCAGGAGTGTTGGGGAAAGTAGCTAAATCACTATTTTCACTTCCAGAAGATCCCAATTTTTGCTGAAGGGCAAAGAAAAGGGAGTGACTGAGAGATCTTTTGAAGCTCCCACCTGAGTCTTGCCTACCTTCAACTTCTTCAGTGCCTGAAACAGCCAGCCACGGAAAAAGAGTACACTGCACAACCACCTGGTAGCATGTTAGAGGAGTAGTTGTGGTGAAAGCTAATTCTTTTGTAAACCAACAATAGCTGTTGGAAAGGCGCTGGAGGGGGCTTGACCCAGTGCAAACTCAGTGAGTAGTGGATGGGGCCCTGAGAAAGGAGCTGGGATGTAGGGATGAAATGCAGAGAGAGCAGGCACGTGTGATGGGATAAGGAGGGGTTTAGGATGGATAGTCTGGATAGGTGATTGGGAGGGAAATATCAAAGTTTTGTCTGGAGATCTGTGCTTTGGAGCCTATCTGAATATATTTGCCTCCTCATCAGAGCTCATACACATGATGCTACTCTACCTAACTATGTCTGTCTACTCTGGTAAGCCAAACCCCAAGCAACTGGAGAGAAACAGCACAGCCACAGGTCCCAATCATTTGTTGGCTAAGCCCAGGCCAGGGCTGGGGTTTCCATATGTTTAGTGGAAGTCCCATCCTTCCCCATAAACAGCCTCGACACATATCTCTTCACTCCGACATCTCCTTTTCCTGGGTGAGACACTGCCCCTACCCCTCTAGCTCTCCCCCTAGTAGCTGACTCACTATATTAATGGCTGGTTCCCTTTTTCCTGGCCAGAAAATCCACACCAAGGCCAAGTGCCCCACTAACACTCTTCAGTCCAGGAGTAACTCAGCCTTATTTCCCCACAATCTTCAGAGCCCACATCCACTCCTGCAAGAGAGCCCTGGACTTTTCTAGGTCCTCAGCCTCATGTCCTCAACCCTCTGTCCCTGAGTGGGGGTCTGGGAGGCATCACAACTCCCTGATTCTCCCATTCCATCTCATCCCCTACTGTGACAGCCTCTTGCTCCTACTTCTTCCTGAAGGGACCTGTGATGAGATGTAGAGAGCTCACACTGCGACAGCTAGGCAAGAGCAATAGACAGACCAATTTCTCCTCCAGTTGTAAATAAAGGGCTAGTTTGGCATAAGAGGCAGTAGCTCACTCAGGCAGAAAAGAGTAGCTGTCAGTGGGTAGGAGTGACCTTAAGAAAGCTGCTCAGGAGTAGGTGGGGAGGAAGGTGCATGAAGAGAGAACTTCATAGACTCCACTACTTCTGCTGTGGTCCTGTGAAAAATGCTGACAAACCAGGAAAAGCCAGGTAAAAGCAGCCCAGGGAGGTGGTAAGGGAATCTAAGAGCTGTATTATGTAACATGGGGTCCTTGGCCTGGAAGCCAGAGGATATGGGTCTGGGTCTGGGTCTTCCCCTTCCCAGAGAAGAAGGGATGGACAAGTCTTGGGACTAACTTACAAAGTTAGCAGGTCTATGTACGTAGAATAACTCATTTGCATAATTCCAAAGGGGTAGCCGTGTTAGTCTATTGTAGAAAGACGACAGAGTCCTGTGGCACTTTTAAAGACTAACAGATTTATTTATCGCATGAGCTTTCGTGGGAGAAAATCCCACTTCGTCAGACGCTTTGAAGATAGGAAAGTTACAGAGTGGGAGGAAATTAAATGCAGGAACCGGGCCTTACAATCTAAGTTCTTCAGTGCAGACATGAAGTCTTTGGATTTTGTGAATTACTTAGCACACACTTTTGGTTGTTAAAAAAAAATCCCAACTGAATGGTTCAAAATAAAGATCTATGTTTAAAATATTAGGTGTCAGCTAAAAAAGTATGTGAACAATACTTTGGCTAGCTAAAGTGAGAGCTACTGTGACAATGGTAGGAAAACTTCAAGAACTATAGGAAGACTTTTGAAAGAATTTTGTCCTTGCCCAAACTGACACTCAAGAAATACTTCTAGAAAGGTGGGAGTCCATTAGCCTGCTTAATGAAGCAAAGAGAATAATTTGAATAGGATTGTCTCTAAAAATTAAAATAAACTCTCTTTACTTTTAATGTCTCTTGATTCTTCTCAGATGAACAGCACTATAAAATGAAAATGTAACTTTATTTTTTTTTTTATTTTAGGATATTTAGGTAGGTATGTGTGAGCAGTACAGCTGATATCTGCCAGGTAATGTTCAGGTGTAATGTATAACATTCAGTCTAAAGGTGTCCAAAAGCCTAGGCCACAAGATCAGCAGTTTGAAAAGGGAGAGAAAACAAAAGAGTCAAAAGCATAAAGATGGAAAAGGCCTAAAAGCTGTTACATTAGATAAGGCCAACTGACCAGTACAGAGGCATGGTAAACTAGCTACAGAGAGGAGGGGGAGGATGACAGACCCCCATCCCTCTGGCTAGATAACCACACAGAGAGGAGGGGGAAGTTGACAGACCCCCCAGCCCTCTGGCTAGATAACCACAGCGAGAGAAAGAGGGTCAGAGAAAGGGGCCTTCTATTAATCAGAGAAAAACAGCTGGACCCTAGAAGTGAAAAACACACTGCAATCTTTTGGGCCATAAAAGGCTTGTTGGGGGCAGGAATTCGGAGTTATTTTGTCTCAGTTTATTCTGAGGCGAAGAGGCTCTGGGACTGATCACTCCACAGCACTCCCCACCGGGCCCAGCAGGAGGTGAACGGGCCGGGTGAAAAGGAACCTCGAAAGGCCTGGCCAGCTATCGGGAAGATCAGACCAGCAATCTGATAACCAAAGGAAAGGTAAATTAAAGTGACAAGAGCCCAGAGTAGCGCCTGGCTCTTAAAACACAAAGTTTTAAGGTTTTTCCCAGCTTTATGCTGAGACTCTTAAGTAAAGGAACAAAAACTGCATCAGCCTTGGGTTTGGAATTGATGTAGGAACAGGGGAAGGTATAGCATTTTGCTTTGGGGATAATTGTGCTAGCATTTCTGCTTCTCTGTGTGTGTGCTTATAGATGCTCTTATTCTATCAGTTATAATGTTGTGTTGTGTTAGAGAGTGTATGGTGAAATTATAAACCGGTTACCAGGACTGAGACTATATCTTGCCCACAGCCGCACCAAAGCCCCCCAAAGGCTTTGAAAGCAAGGGTGGACAAGTGAACCTCGTGTCTAACTGGATCCTCTTCTTGTGTGAGTGCATAAACGGGCACCCTCTGTGCTTGGTGTCCGTGCTGCTCTAACTCTGCTGCAGGGGGGAGGAAAGTGTAAATGGGGGATAACTGCTCACCAGGTCTGGGACTAAATCCTGTGTACCCCGGTATGCAGGTGAACCCTGTGACCCAGCAGGTGTGAATGAAACCCCTATACAACAGCACAAAGAGTCCTGTGTGATTTGTGTTTTACATATGGGCTTGTGTTCTTGATTGTATTGGATTATGTGTATATTGGGCTCTGTTATGCTCTCTATGACATGTGTTTAAAGCCATACTGATGCAAAACCCTGAATCTGCATTCATGCAATAAGCAGCATTGCAGTTTAGAGAGTTTGTGGATATTGGATGTTTATTGTACTGCTAATCACTGCCTTAACCTGTGTGATTGTAATCACAGTGCCTTAATAAATGTCACATGCATGCTAAATAGACAGAAATCATTGTTAGTGGTGTTCTTTGCCTAGGGGCTTTGGGAGCTTCCCAACATCCGCGTTTAAAAGGATCGGGTATTTGTTTAGGCACCCTTGCCCCTTGAGGGGATAAAGCTCTAGCAATATCTTAGCCAAGTAACTTATACAATAGTCACTACGCATGCCAAATGAAGAGGAGGGAAGAGGAACAGGCTGAGTAAACCTGTCATGATACAAGAGCTTCCTTCAAATGATATTAGATTGTTCTTTGCAAGCTATGGAAAAAGAGATTTGAACTAATAACATATCTACTGTTATATTTCCAATGGTAATGCATATACATATGCTTGTTCCAAAGAAAAAGAGCAATAAATAAGTTATGAAAAATAGTACTTGTGTGATCACACATGGTTTCTGGGTGAAATTCACTCTTGTCCAGAAGGCTTATGTCCTACTTAAATGCCATTTGACCCTGGTTTTCAGAGTTTAAGTGGTGCATAGGTCTTGTTCGGGCCTTCTGCACAGGGGTAAATTTCTTCCCATAGGCCAACTCCTGGGAAACTAATCCACCTCCCATTAAATTTAAGAGAAAGAAAGAGTGTAACACTGGCAGACTAAGCACACCTTCACTAGCTGTTCTAACCATAGAGAGAAGTAATTTGAAGCAAAAAAAAAGCCTGACTAATTGCTCAGAAAATTAAAATAGTCAAAATGAAGGAATGCACATAACAAAAAATCAACACTAGTAATGCACGTGCCATTTTTGTGCTGTGGCTGCATAGAATCAAACAATAAGGAAGCTGCAGTTCTAAAAGTCTATCAGCAGGACCAAGACAGAGATACAATCTCATTTATCTGGGACTGTTAGGAAGGCTTGTGTAAATGGTGTCTTGTGAAAACAAAAAGGAACACTGAGTTTTTGTTTCTTAAAGGGATACGCTTTAGGGCAGGCTATCTCAGGCCTGGGGTTTCTATATACAGAAAGTGCAAGGGACCTTAGTGTATATAGAGGGAGAAACTAACTGCCAAAATTTTTATGCTGACAGAAGCATGGAGCCTGCACAGCTCTGCATTATTATGCTGAGCATTGCAAGCAGAAGACACATGATCCTCTGGTATTTGCAGAGCTGCAAGAAGAGCCACGAGAATGATTTCCTGGAGGACAGATTGCCGCAAGACATAGTGAGAACCGATTTAAGATCGCTGCTGGTGTTCGCGAAGCATCTGCAAATGGTGGAGCATTGCTTCTGGGTCCAAGAAACAAACAGCGACTCACGAGAAGCTCATTGTAATGCAGGCTTTGGATGACAAATAAGAGGATGCCACGCTTTTGGCATAAGGCCAGGTTCCTAGATATGCAGGTGGAGCTCACCCCCATCCTCCAATGCAGGGTCAGCAGAATAAGGGTGGCAATGGCAATGTGAAAAACAACAAGAGCCCTGTGGCACTTTATAGACTAACAGATTTTCTTCGGCATAAGCTTTCGTGGGCTCTAACTCACTTCGTCCGTTGCATCGTGGGTTATAGCCCACGAAAGCTTATGCCGAAGAAAATCTGTTAGTCTATAAGGTGCCACAGGACTCTCGTTGTTTTTTGCTGTACACAGACTAACACGGCTACCCCTCTGGCAATGACAATGTGGAAACTTAGAATGTTGGTAGCTCCCAGCCAGTGGGAAATCATTTTGGAGATGGAAAATCCACTTTGCAGATTGCCATGCAAGTGTGCAGGACCATTAAGCACCTTTTTCTATGCAGGAATGTGATTCTTAGTAATATGCAGGACATGGGGGGTGGATTTTCAGCATTGGGGTTACTTGGACTCTTCTTGACACAGGTAGTTTAACATGCACCTTTAGAATCAAGTGTGCATTTGATGATGCCTGTTGGAGCAATTGGTCTACATGTGCTAAGGTCTTTGCGGTGGGGATTGTCTTAATGTGGCATGTATAAGGGTGTGTCTATGCTACAAAATGACACCAACTTAAATTAGGTCAACCTACCGCCATTGCAATAATTAAATCAGCTCTTCGTGTTCACACTATGGTCCTTCAATCAGAGGTGTGAATTCTCACCAAGAACTCTTGCCCCAACTTAAGTGGGGCATTGTGGGGCACAGACAGGCTGGGATGTCCACCATGGGTTGGTGGGGCTCGGGCAGCAACAGGTGATGTAAGTGACACAGTGTCTCTACCAACACAGTGTCCACCTAACTACATGGATCTAAGCGCTACATTTCTCACAGAGATGGAGTCATTATGTCAGCATAAGGAGCAAGTAAAATCGGCAGGAGGAACATTGTAGTGTAGATGCCTACCCCGTTAGGCCAATGTACCAAACCCTGTGTAGGGTCAACCAGTGTCTGGTAGAATAGGGTCCTGATCCTAGCTGGGCTCCTCTAGGAGCTATTGAAATACAAATATTGCATCATACTAAGTACACTATGGAGCATAAAATGCAAAGGTGCTGTTTCATTTGAAATTAGAGATCTGTGCTCAACCTGCAGGTTGTGCAGTCATTCCTTTCTGAGGAGAGAGGGAAAATGAATATCCACAACTTGTTTTAGCTCCTCTGAGACTCTCATGGGCTGTGTCATTCTCTCTGTCTTGTTCTTTGATCTATTAAGGGAAGGGGGGTGGTGGGAATAAGATAATTAAAAGGTGTTGTCTCTTAACTGACTCATTTTGGGACTTTTCTCTCACTTCTACTTAGAATTTTGTCCCTGAGCATGTGTGTGTGTCATTTGGGGGACAAATCACCTGAAATGTGCTTCCTCAGTGCAGTTCACTGGCTGTAGAGAACTAACCTGTCCCTTCTCCCTACATAAGAGATTACTAAAAATTGACTTTAAAAAAAATTCACACAGCTGGCAGTCGCCCCCCACTCAAAAATCATCAGTGCACACCTCTTGCCTCAAGGGGTTGTCAATACAAAAAGTCATGTGAGGCATTTACATTTCTGTTTTGGGACATTTTCCTCAATGTGCTTTCCCTCTGCCAAGGGCCCTGAAAGTGCAAAAATCTAAAACACAAACAACACCACAAAAATCTCTGCTCAATCTTTGATTTCCTCAGTGTGTTTGTCTTTGCCCAGCTTTGCTGATAGCCAGCCAAGAGTGAATGATGTTGCCGATGAGCATGAGGCACCTTCTACTGTTTAGCAATTCTGCTGTACTTATCAAAACTCTAATTTGTTTCAATGTTGGCCCAAGAATAAGGAATGTTCACCTTTAGCACAGCATTCAAAAACCAGCAGGCCCATTCATCTTTCCTTTTATGAATAAAAGCCATGGCTGTAACTAAAAGGGAAAGCACTAGATGCCTGCAGTTAGAAAGAACAATTGCTGTTGGATTCCTATATAAATATATAAATATATTCCTAAATATAAAAAGGGGCTACATCATTCCCTCTACTTGCATGAGCAGAGGGGTCTCAAGCCAGGCAGAACTCTCATTACTGCACAGAAAAAAGAAGGTACTCTGTGTAACAGCCGTTTATCCTTCTGGGGAACCTTAGAAAAAACTTTTTTTTTTTGGTTGCTGAATAAAAACTTTGTTCTCCTGAGTTTTGAGGTTATGGATTGAAGCAGGGGCTTAAAGAAAGAGTTATGCTGCTGGGGAGATGTAGACCAATGCAGCAGAGTCTAGTGTGGGCAGTTAATCCATGCAAAGAAGGCTTGTTCTCAATCATCTGATTCTGTGGGGGATGGAAAGCATTCTCCATTGCCCACTCCATTGTTCCCCCCAAGATCCTTTCACTAGAGTGAGCTGAAAATTCTAGAAAATGAACTTTGGAGCGTTCACTTCCTTTTGCATGGCTCCCATAGGGTTCTCCGGGGCAGAGGACCATGTAGTCCATAGTTATTGAGGAATGAACTGCTTTATCTTGTGACATAGAATATTACATATGCAGTAGAACGGATAAAGTATGACATCACAGAAATCAAATCAAAGGAATGCTTTTTTATTTAGACAAAGCACTATGTAGAACAATTACTAATAGTAAGCTAATCAATTTTTTGCTGTATTCTCAATTGCAAGTGTGACTCAAAGCCCCAATTTGAATCTTATTGAGCAATTATTTGGAAATCTGCTTTATTCAGTCTAACACCCTGGAATCCCAGTCGTGGACCAGCATCTAATTTGCGCTCTAAGCCGATTGAGGATTTTGAAGTTGATTCTTCAGGCAGTGATGCAGTCAGTCACTATAGGAATGCAACACTAATCTATGCCCATTAAAAATGAATCATACTGTTATGAAGAAAAACATAGGCTGCTCAACATGACATCCATTACTTTTCCTGTTGTTAAGCCTGAGTAAAGTTCATAGTCACTTATGTGAGTAATTACTGTACCGTGCTATCAATGCTTACCACACTTCTGCAGATTGGGTTGCAAAACAAGGTAAAATATGGGAACCAGGAAGTGTTGGTCCTGGCAAATTTGGCAGGTTTATGTATTTTTGATATACAGACACACGCACCATATATATATATATATATATATATATATATATATATATATATATATAAATGTGGAGGTGATATCCATGTGATAAACTGGAGAGTCATGTGATAAGTGTACCAGTATTCTCTTTGGCTAGCAATTTAAGTCGATTTCAGGAAGCTTAAATTGACTTAAATTAAGCCGTGTCCACACCTGGTTTTCATTAAGTCGACTTAAGCAGTTCCTTAAGTCAACTTAATTACTACCACTCTTTAGGTTGCCTGAACAATTAAGTCGATTTGTTAAGTCAACCTAAAGACAGTGTGGCCACCCTAGGTCAACTTATTCTATAAGCTGACCTAGGGCATGGTCCCGGGGAGAAGGGAGTGGGTTCTGGCAAAAAGGGAGCCAGCCTCCTCTCTGCCCGGGACCCACGGCTCTGCTCTCCTCGGGACCACTGCGGGTCCCGGCAAAAAGGGAGCTGCGGCTCCGCTCTCCCCGGGACCCGTGGCTCCTTTCTCCCCAGGACCCCTGGGGGTCCTGGCAAGAAGGAAGCCAGGCTCCTCTCTGCCCAGGACCCGCATGGGTCCATTCAAAAAGGGAGCTGTGGTTCCCGGCAAAAAGGGAGCCACGGCTCCTTTCTCCCTGGGACCCACTCAGGTCCCTGGGAAGAAGGGACCCGCGGGGCTCCCTGCTGGCTGGGAACCGCTTGCGTCCCCGGGAGCAGAGAGTGCGGGGCTCCCTTCTGGCTGGGACCCGCTCTGGCGGGACCTGAGCAGTCCCTGGGAGAAGGGAGCCCTGCGCTCTCTTCTCCCCGGACCCGCGGGGATCCAGGGAAAAAGCTGGAGCCCCGCTCCCTGACAGGGGATCCCTGGTGTTTCCCCTGTCATCTGGAGCACGGGGGCCAGCAGCTTCCAGCGCTCCAGCTGACGGGATCCTCACAGGGTCCCCTGTTAGCTGGAGCACTGGTCAGCTGGAGTGCTGGCAATTGCTGGCCCCAGCACTCCAGCTGACATGGGAAACACCAGGGATCCCCTGTCAGCTGGAGCGCTGCCAGCTTCCTTCTTGCCTGGACCCATGGGGGTGCGGGGAGAAGGGAGCCTGTACCCCCTTCTCCCCAGGACCCACGTGGGGGTCCCAACAAGAAGAGAGCCCTGGTGTCGATCCATGGCTCCCTTCTGCCAGGAAGCTGCGGGTCCCGGCGAGAAAGCAGCCGTGGCTCCCTTTTTGCCGGGACCTGTGCCAGTCCCAGGAAATGAGGAGCCTGGCTCCCTTCTCACCGGCACGTGGGTCCTGGGGAGAAAGGAGCCGTGGCTCCCTTCTCACCAGGACCCTCAGGGGTCCTGGGAAGAAAGAAGCCTCCACTCCCTTCTTGGAGGGCCCTGGCTTCCTGGGGATCAGACCTGCGGGTCCCTTCTCTGCGAGGAGCCACTTCTGCCACGTCTACACTTGAAAAGTTAAATCAACTTAAGAGAGTTGACTTAACTTTTCAAGTGTAGACGTAGCCTTACACTCTTGGCTGTTTCTGGGTTTATCAATAGCCAGAGCTGAGAGGAAATCGCCTTTCCATCTCTGGATGGCAGGAAGACTGCACTTGCTCATTTTGGAGCTGGACTTCACCACAGTGTAGCACACATTCATGACCTCCAGGCTTGATCCCTACGGCTATGTCTACACTAGCAAGTTAGTTCGAATTAAGGAAGCTTTAATTTGAACTAATTTAAGCCTTGGCCACACTAGGCTTTCATTAATTCAAATTAAGGGCTTCCTTAATTCGAACTAATAAATTCGATTATACCTTTCGAACTAACCCTTAATTCGAACTAACTGCTTAGTTCAAACTAACCGGCACATTGAGCTTAATGCAATTGACTAATTTGAACTAAGCCAGTGCTATGCATGGCACTTGCTTAGTTCGAACTAAAATTCCAGTGGAGCCATGCTAGTTCGAATTAAATTAATTCGAACTAACTAAAATTAGTTCAAATTAGTTAGTTCGAATTAATTAATTCAAACTAACTTTGGTAAGTGTAGACATAGCCTATGATTCTCTGTGCGTAGGCATGAAAATAATGACTTTAAAAGATGTACTGGCTTGTAGTGAAGGCACTCGTCTAGAACTGTGAAGCCCTAAAACTTCAATTATTGGCTTTTCCTCAGACTTCTTGTTTGATCTTGAACAAGTGACTTAATTTCTCCAGTGCCCTGCCTGCAAAACAGGCAATATATTATTTAATTATCATATTATTTTAGTACCTAAAAGTACTGCTCTTGCTCCAGGAGCCGTGGTACTAGACGCTGGTTAAATAGAACAAAAGACAGTCCCTAACTCTTCCTCTGTCTGTGTCTTTAGATGGTCAGCTCTTTGAAGAAGAGCTCGTCTCACGTTGTGTGCATACATCACTTAGCACAGTAGGGCTGCAGTCTTAGTTGGTGCCTCACACATTACTGTAGTACAAATTAAGTTTTAAAAACAACAGGAGCCCATCTGCTCAACAATAAACCCCCAGCCCTCAACACACCAGCATTCTATGCTCTAACTGATGATCCATTGAATACTGGGTCAAAGTCAGGGATTAGGGCCCAGATCCTCAAAGATGCTTAGCTCGTAACTACCATTGAGGTTCCGTCAACATAATTTTGTCTGCACCAAGACTTCAGTCAGTATAACTGCATCCCTCAGGGTGCAGGTTTTCCACACCCCTGAGTAAAGTAGTTATACCAACAGAATTCTGTAGTACAGACTAAGCTTAAGACTGTTGTAAGGCATTTGATTTTGCATGGCATGAGAGCGAGATTGAAAAATTAGTGCTGTACAATATAAATGCAATGCATATTAAATGGATTAAGAACTGGCAAAGTGACAGATCTCAAAAAGTAGTTGTCAGTGGGGAACACAGTAATTAAGTGAACGTGTCTCTAGTAATGTTCCATAGGAATAGGTATTCTGCTCAGTTATTCAAAAGTGAGCTGGAAGTAAATACGAACTCATTGCTGATAAAATTTGTGTAAAACAGAAAGATTGGTGGAATGGTAAATAATGGCAGAGTAATTATACAGAGCAATCTGCATCGCACTGGTAAACTGGTCCTAGTCAAACAAAATGTGGTACTGTTCAGCTAAATGCAAAGTTTCATATAGCTAGGAACAAGGACTGCAGGCCATACTACTAGGATGAGGAACTGTGTCCTGGAAAGTAGTGACTCTGAAAAGGATTTAGAGGTAGTAATGGGAAAACTATTCAACATGAACTCCCAGTATGATGTTGTCACAAAAAGAAAGGCTAATGTGACCCTTGGATGTATAAACAGAGTAGTAGAGATTTTCTGGAGGGGGGAGACTGGTCTCTGTATACAGCATCGGTGAGACCAATATTGGAATAGCATATAGTCCTTGCATCAACATTTTAAGAAAAATGTTGAAAAATTGGAGAGTATGTAGGAAAGAGTCATAAAATGATTCAAGAGTTGAAAAAAGTGTCTTATAGTGAGACTTAAAGAGCTCAATCTGTTCAGCTTTCCAAAACAAAGATAAAAAGGCGACTTGCATTTTCTTATGCAAAGTGCTATTTCAGCACAATTAAAATGTTTTGTAGGAAGTATAGATTTTGTCAATTTTCAGAGAACATTATTGAAAAGCTTGATTTTGACTTATTTACATTACATTAAGCTATAGGATATAAACATTGACATGATAAAGAAACTGAAATTTTCAGAACATTTTGTTTCACAGAAAAATCTAAGACTGAGTCTTTGTTCTGATTTGGAGGGGAAAATCATATTTTGAAATCATAGAATTTCTGATGGATGGAAATTCCAAATTTTGAGCAGCTTTATAGAAGGCTAGCCTTCTTCTGGAGCCTCTTGTCAGTTGTAGACAATGGTAAAATTGTTGTTTTTCTAAAACTAGTTAGGGATAAGTCCTCACTCCATAGTTTTTCCAAAACTATCAGAGTCCTGTGGCACTTTTAAAGACTAACAGAATGTAAGTTTCCCATCTTCAAAGCATCTGATGAAGTGGGATTTTCTCCCATGAAAGTTCATGCGATAAATGAGTCTGTTAGTCTTTAAAAGTGCCACAGGACTCTGTTGTCTTTCTGCAATAGACTAACACGGCTACCCCTTTGGAACTAGCTCTAGAAAATTCTCAAAAGAAACAATCTGAGCAGAGTTAAGATTCCACTGGTAGGAAACAGCTCTCTGCAGGCTGGTTCTTGGATTGTAGGCTGTGTGTCTTACTGGTCACTAAATTCTGGTCTGTCCCCTTCATGCCCAAACCAAAACAAGAGCTCTGGGTGAGATTAGGGAACTGACGCATGTGGTAGATGGACTGCTGCTCTAGGAAGAGTACAGATTGAAATCTGCCAACTCATCAGCCCAGTAAAAAGCTCCTGTGACGCACGCCAGGCCCTCACCAGCAATCCAAATCAATCTGGCTAATGCAGAACATCTGATAAGCCATGTTTTTCAGTAATAACATCTACAACATTGTTTTGTTTTGATCAAACAATCATAAACACGAGTGAGAGGAGCAGAATTGTTTTAAAATAGATTCTAGGGACTAAAAAGGAAGACAGGCTAAACTTTCAGAGACATCAAGCAGAAAAATGGTAGTCATGGAAACTGCTGATTAAATATCTCTGCATTTAAAATCAGCTGAAGAGTTTGGCTACCCAGGCAACTGGCAGATCAGCCTGTTTTATCCCCCAGAGCTCCAGCTACTCTCAATGATCAGCTTTAAAGCACATTGAATGTTCCACAATTTAATAACTCATCCTTTGGTTTGTTGGGATAGATGTGGTTATACAAAGATCAACTACTGTACTAAAGGCAGGGCCAGCCTTATGAATCAATTTCATGCACACGAAGGACAGGGAAGTGGTTAGTGCAGGCAAAGAGCAGAGATGGATTAGCTGGGCTCCGTTACACTCCATTGTAAATAGCTTTTGCATTCAGAGCACTGAATAAGAGTAGAGACCTGTACTCAGGAACATGTTTGTTTGCCACATTCAGCAAAGCCTTGAAGCATAATTCTTAACTTTAAGCATGTGGTTGTCTCCATTAAGTGCCTTGCTGAATAAGGATGGACTGTTGAATCACAGAAAGGAAGACAGGCTCCCTGAAAGGATTAGAAAAAGACAACTATAGTACCTATCTTCAAGAAAGGGAAAAAGGAGGATCCGGGGAACTACAGATGGGTCAGCCTCACCTCAATCCCTGGGAAAATCATGGAGCAGGTCCTCAAAGAATCCATCCTGAAACACTTGGAGGAAAATAGAGTGATCAGGAACAGTCAACATGGATTCACCAAGGGCAAATTGTGCCTGACCAACCTGATTTCCTTCTATGATGAGATGACTGGATTTGTGGATGCGGGAAGAGCCATTGACATGGTATACCTCAACTTTAGCAAGGCTTTTGATACGGTTTCCCACAGCATTCTCGTCAGCAAGTTAAGGAAGTATGGGATAGACGAGTGGACCATAAGGTGGATAGAAAACTGGCTAGATCAACGAGCTCAGTGGGTAGGAATCAATGGCTCGATGTCTAGTTGGCAACTGGTAACGAGTGGAGTCCCCCAGGGGTTGGTCCTGGGGCTGGTTCTGTTCAACATCTTCATTAATGATCTTGATGATGGGATAGACTGTGTGCTTAGTAAGTTCGCGGATGATACCAAGCTGGGAGGAATGGTAGACACTCTGGAGGGCAGGGACAGGATCCAGGGAGACTTGGACAAATTAGATCACTGGGCCAAAAGAAACCTCATGAGGTTCAACAAAGACAAGTGCAAAGTCCTGCACTTAGGACAGAAAAATCCCATGCACTGCTACAGGCTGGGGACCAATCGGCTAAGTAGCAGTGCTATAGAAAAGGACCTGGGGGTTATGGTGGTCAGGAAGATGAATATGAGCCAACAGTGTGCCCTTGTTGCCAAAAAGGCCAATGGCATATTAGGCTGCATCAGTAGGAGTATTGCCAGCAGATTGAGGGATGTGATAATTCCCCTCTATTCGGCACTGGTCAGGCCGCATCTGGAATACTGTGTCCAGTTTTGGGCTCCTCACTACAGAAAGGATGTGGACAAATTAGAAGGAGTCCAGTGGAGGGCAACAAAAATGATGAGGGGGCTGGGGCACATGACTTATGAGGAGAGACTGAAGGAATTAGGCTTATTTAGTCTACAGAAGAGAAGACTGAGGGGAGATTTGTTAGCAACCTTCAACTACTTGAAGGGGTGCTCCAAAGAGGAGGGAGCTAGACTGTTCTCAATAGTAGCAGAGAACAGAACAAGGAGCAATGGTTTCAAATTACAGCTGGGGAGGTCAAGGTTGGATATTAGGTAAAACTTTCTCACTAGGAGGGTGGTGAAGCATTGGAATGGGCTACCTAGGAAGGTGGTAGAATCTCCATCTTTGGAGATTTTTAAGGCCTGGTTAGACAAAACCCTGGCTGGGGTGATTTAGTGGGAGTGGTCCTGCTTTTTAGCAGGGGGTTGGACTAGATGATCTCGTGAGGTCCCTTCCACCCCTATGATTCTATGAAAGGACTTGCCTATTGTGTCACAAAACAAGTCAGTGGCAAAATTAAGAAAACAAACCTTGGGTATTCTCATTCTACTCCAATGCTGCATCTACTTCACTACATTGCTTAACTGGACATAATCAAAAACAAGTATTTAAGAAACACACAGGCTCATAGAATAGACTGTTTTATAATAGAAACTATACATCTAAATTAAGACGTGATTAATAGTTGGATTAACATTAGTGATGCTGATGTAAGCAAGCAACAGCAAAAGGGCAGAATTCTTTTGGAGTGCATGAGATGGTGGTTTTATCTTGAAACCATGATGTTATCCAGGAATTTGAGTTTCTGGGTTTATGAACCCGAAAGTAAACTACACTCTGGAAATATTTTCTGTTGATCTTAAGAACAAAGGCTGCGTCTACACTGGTAAATTAAGTCGACTTAAGCTTGGCTTAAGTCGACTTAATGTGCCCTGCGTCTACACTACACTTTGCTTAAGTCTACTTAAGCAGCTTGCTAAAGTCGACTTAAGGAAAATTAAGTCGACTTTATTAAACCACCTTTCTAATCGACCTAAGGCTTAATTCAACTTTCTTGTAAAGCGCTACTCTGTTTAACGTTTACCCTCAGGGTGTTATTCATCGAGGGGTGCGGTTGGACGGAGGGTTCTTTTTCCACCGGGATTATAGCCCGGCCTTGATCTGATGGAAGGGAGGAGGCACTAACAGGTACTTCAGTAGTCAAGGGAACCAGATTATAAAGGGTTGAACCGAGCCAGCCGATAACCCAGGTAATTAGTATAGGAATTAAATACTGTTCCCATAAGAGGAAAAATAAGGGGGGTAAAGGAGTACTGGGGATTAACAACATCAGGGAAAATAGGAATGGAATCAGGAGAGTTATAAGCATAAAATGTTTATTGCAGATCATTATGAGTACAATAACACTTATGCACTTTTCCTTGTTGTAAGTGTACACTCTTTTTAGCTGTTATATACTTGCAAGATTAAACACTTTACTGTTATGCTAATAATATTGTTGTGCTGCAGCAGGACTTACAGATCAAAGTAAATGCACATTATTAACTATTTAATTGCTAAAACTATTCTTATTACTCTGCCCTTGCCCTTAGCTTCAAAGGGGTGCCCCTAACTTCAAAGGGGATGGCAGGCTATCTACCTGTACTCCCAGGCTGGGGTGCTAAACTGCTTGTTCCCTAACCTTATACCTATCCCCCCGTACCCTCGGGGACCAGGGTGCTAACCTACTTCTGTCCTTACACCAGGACTCGGGGTGCTAATCTTTAATTACTATATCTGTTACTCATATACCTGTTATTCATATACCTGTAGCTACTTTTGAACCAGTGTTCACCGAGGCCTATTGGTGATTTCTTAATACTCACCGAACTCTGTACCAACGTGTCAGTTTGCCACCATCGGGGATCAGGTGCTGACCTTTCTTTGATGAGCTCGGGCCAACATGCCAGCCCAGTCAGCTTCAAGACCAGGACCTGACCTTTCTCTGGCTACAGATAGAGCCCATGCTTTGACTCTACCGTGCCCTTGGCTATGGACAGACCCCACTTGCTATCGTGACCGGAGTCACAGGGCGTCTTGAATCTGTCCAAACCTGTCTGATATGATTATCTATGGGGCCAATATTTATAGACTTTTTGCCCTCCATACCCCTCCTGTTTTCTCAGAGGGTCCCACGTCTTTGCAACATGGCCCCTTGGTTCCCATACGCTTTTACACATCTGCAACATAGCTATCAGTTCCCATACGCTCTAAGCAGGGCCAAATCTTTGCAACATAGCCATTACAAGGCTCTGCAACATAGCCCTCGGTTCTCACACGCTATGTGCAAGGTATTCCTTGTAACATTGTAAGTTTCCAAGGTTGCTGAGGCAGACTATATGGCGTCTGAGTTTTGGCATTGGTTCATGTGAGTTGTATGCTAAGGCCTTTGAAAACTGGTTCAGGCTTGGGCCTATGCTAGCAATCTATCAATTCTAAAAACATAGCTTCCCTTTCCTAAACCCCATATTCTACATTTCTAAAGTTGAATTAAGCCAGTGTAGCCCTGGGGTAGCCCTAAGTCGACTTAGGGCTACCCCAGGATTACACCAATGCCCTCCCTGCCGGGGGGGTAACAGGGGGAACCTGGCATGCCCCCCAAAGGGCAGGGCATGTGGGCACAGTGTGACACTGTCTGGATTTAGGGAAGCATTTATGATATTATTTTCTATGGATATCTCATAAATGCTATAATCCATAGGAACTATGTCATGTTTGGTATCAATAGAAAGGTAGTAATTTGCTGGGAATGATTATATAGTTTATGTCTAGGAATTGTATTTCGATTAGAAGTTAAGAATTTGATGTTATATCCATACTTTAACTTGTGTCAATCTGGACAAATGTCTTAGAGGGGAGGGTGTGAACAACTATTGTCTCCTTAATGTTTAGGAATTTGCCAGGTGATATGATCCCAGGGAGTAAACTGATGAGCCATTAAGGATATAATGGTTGTATTCTTTATATACATATATATAACCTCTCTCACAGTGTCTCCCACCATTATTTAGTATAGTTTTATCCCACTCTGGCATAGTCCCCTTCGATGAATCCAAATGAAGTGCGCTCAGAGTAAGAGACTTTTTTTTCTGTGACTGCATCAGCATCACCTGCATAAGATTTCTGCAGACCAAACTAGATTAGTGACACCTTTGAGTCCCCACTGCTGTAAGTGGGTTTTCTCAGGTGTAAAATTATGTGAAATGTAATTAACAAATCTAGGCTGCTCGACACTGCGAAGTTAGGTAACTTAACTACATTGACAACAGAGTCCTGTGGCACTTTTAAAGACTAACAGATTTATTTATTGCATGAGCTTTCGTGGGAGAAAATCCCACTTCGTCAGACGCTTTGAAGATGGGAAACTTTGAAGCTGGGAAAGTAACTTTCCCATCTTCAAAGCATCTGACGAAGTGGGATTTTCTCCCACAAAAGCTCATGTGATAAATCTGTTAGTCTTTAAAAGTGCCACAGGACTCTGTTGTCTTTCTACAATAGACTAACATGGCTACCCCTTTGGAATTTAACTACATTGGTTAGAGATGTGAAAAATTTCACATCCTGTCTGATATAATTAAGCTGACTTAATTAATTCTACCAGGGTAGAATTCTTCTTTTTACTTAGTTACCATCTCGGAGAGGTGGATTTACCACAGTGACCAAAGAACTCCTTCCATCTCTGTAGTAAATATCTACATTACTGCAGTGGCACTGATGTAGTGTTTCTAGCGTAGACATACTGGCTAATGAATTAGGAGGAATAAACTCCAGCTCATTCCATCTTTGGGCTGGTCTTCAATGCAAAGGTAATAAAAGTTCTATACTCAGATTAACTCCCCAAGTTAATTTAGCTCCCTTGAGAGCAGCCACATTGTGAAATGACACTTGAGATGCACAGAGTGATTGTTTTAGCAGCTGATGAGTTGCGCTCACTCTAGCTGTTGACTATACGCTTGATGCGCCAGACCACTCTAGGCAAAAGCACTACCACACTCAGATTAAGGGGTTTTCTGTGGGCCGGACTCAAGCAAAGGGCAACATTCAAGTTAACTCTACAGAAGACAAGCTGTGTTTTGTTCTGTGGAACTAATGGGAAAAGAGCAGTGAAACTTATTTTTGTCACTAAACGAAGGAAACATGGCACTGAATCCACACAAGAAACAGATCTGTTCCACAAAGATTTTTTTTCACAGAAAAGCCACCTTTAATTGCTTAATTACACTTAGTTGGATCAATACGATCTTCCTGTTAATTTTCAGAAGCACCTGTCACAAAAGTGTCATTCTCCATAATGTAAAAACCACTGTTGTCTCTCATCCAGAGCCACCAATTCATCCATATGTTCCTCCTAGGGCTCTAAATGAGACACAGGAAATGTAGCTCAGTCTATGAGCAGTTAAGCCAGTGGTGCTGATTAAGAAACCTACCCTCCCTTTTCTCCTTGTTGGAATTATTAATAATATTTGGAATTAATATCAATATGGGAGACCACCAACACTGATTTCTCCATAAAATCCTTTATTACGTCCAAAGGCCAAATGTTGTTTAATGCAATTGCTCTTCCATATTTAATAGCCTGAAGAACAAACAAGTACTACACCCAATGCAGCAAAGCCTTCATAAGTTGTGGCCTGAAGGTGAACAGAGCAGCTTCCCCCATTGCATCCAGCTGCACCCATTTAATTGGGAGGTTGTATCTGCCACTGTAGAATCTTTATTAATAAATAAATCTTCTGGAAGTTAGTAACTGTAATCTGACATTTCAAACCCTTTTTTCCTAGCTGCCTTTAAAGGAAGAGCAGAAAGTACTTTCTAGAACTTTTAAATAAATATCTTAAAATCCCACACAATAAATTCTATAACTTTATTTGAAATGACCCACAGCTATAAATAGGTGTTTATGTGACTGTCCATAATGTTTGCCCTATTAGTTACAGATAAGATTGTGTTGAATAGTGCTCACTGGCCCAGCATGGAGGTCATCTGTAACACTACTGCCTCTTGTTTAAAGGTTTTATTAAGGAGCTGGAAGTGAGGTGAGTAGAAAGGCAACAAAATTTGCAGATGTTACTTATTAGTCAGGATCATAGAGAGAGAGGGACTCCTAAAGAAATAAGTGAACGGGTAACATGATGGCAAATTAAATGTACTGTCAAAAATGCAAAGAAATACTCAGACATCTGACTGGGATCTAAATTAACTGTAGCAACTCAAGAAAGGGACCTGAGTGACATTGTAGACTGCTCAACCAAGACCTCTGCTCAATGTGCAACTACAGTAAAAAAAAAAAGATGTTAGGGTGCATAAGAAGGCAGACAGTAAATTTAGAAAATGCCTATATATAACAAATGATGGTACTGGACTTCTGTGTGCCGTACTGGCAACCATGTCTCAAAAAAGGGCAAAGGAGAACAATAGGGAGTGCAGAGAAGGGTCACTGAGAAACTCATCTGATATAAGATATAGCACTTATTTCCCTGTACTTAGCAGACACTTTAACAACAGTGTGATGGCGTATCCACCTCACACAGGAAGGAGAGGGGTTAAGGTGGTCAGGTAACCCAATTAATACCAAAGGCTGCACCTGGAGAGCAGGGAACAAATTAAAAGCAGGGTCAGGTGGGACCTATAAAGCCAAGTAGCTGGTAACAGAAGGGATGGGTTATGCTGAATTATGTTGAAAGGGCAGTTACTTCCTGGGAGAAGGGTAAAGTGTTTAGAGACTATGCAGTTGTGTTAAATGTGGTTGTTCTATGGGAGGAGGAAGAAGAAGAGTTTAGAGCTGATGTGCCCAGAAAAAAGGAGGGACCAGAAGTGCAGGAAGCAATCCAGAGAAGAAGTAGTGAGTCTGAGGGGGGAAAATCAGAGTGAGGATCCCTGGACTGGAACCTGGAGTAGAGGGATAGCCTGGGTTCACCTACCAGTCACTGTGGGTGTGCCATAGACCTGAAGTAGAGGTCTGCTCAGGAGTACTGATGAACTGTATCCCAGAAAAGGAAAAGCTGAGTGACCTGGCTGGAGGGTTGAGTCAAGAATGTGATGCTGTAGGTCCTGGTGCTAGAGAGAAGAGCAATGACATGGAAATGGTGGAAGGAGGTGGCAGCTTTGAGAACTAATCCCCAGAGAGATCAGGTGCAGATGCCAGTGCAATGGTGAGTGATGTACCCTATGACAAACAGACTATCAGATACTATAGCGTAGTAACTATTTGACTACTTTTAAAAGAATCTAAGCTGTTTCTGGGTACAGTTAAGCCATCATCTAAACTTTCCTGGATTCTGAAACTGATAGCACTGAAGTGAAGAGTCTCAGCACTGCAGGCATTTAGTTATTCAATATATACAACAGAACTGAAACTACTTTAACCTTATGAGGGACTAGAGCTGGAGGGCTATGAATGTCTCAAAGAAAAGCTGTGTGCTTATCCTGCCACTATCACCTTTCAAATGCTTTAAGCAAAGCAATCTAAAGTTGTGTAGCATGAATTGCAGATGCATGGTATAACTTTAAAAACAACTTACTGCCATACTGCAGACCCTAACGGGCTGCCTCTAATATGCTTCATTCCTCCTCATTGGTTGGTTCTAAGACAGATAGTATAGGTAGGCTTGGTTTGAAGACAGTCTAACTAACATGATCAGATTCTGTTTTAACGGAAGGCATTTTGAAAATCTCTTCCACCTTGTGTGCAGCAGCAGGAAGCTGTGGGTGAGCTATGAAGTCAAATAGCTAAGTGTGTGTTATGCTATGAAAAAGCAACCTCCTAATAAACTAGAATACCAAATTGTTCCCTATTACAGCTATCACTCAGATTTCATAGCGTATTGTACAGCAGCATGTTGAACGAGCACTATCAAACCTACTTGAGTTTTACTTCACTCCCTTTGAGTGACTGTTTCATCTCATCTGTAAAACTAGGTTGCCACTGATGTTTCCTTACCTTATAGAAATCATGAAGCTTCATTGCTATTTCTAGAGCCCTTTTGAAATCCTCAGTTGGAAAGTCTCACAGACAAGGACAATAAGGGCTAAATTCTGTTTTTGTTCCACTGATGAAAACCCTTTAACTTCAGTGGAGTTGCAGAACTGGCCAGTAATAAGAAGGTAGTATGTAGCCAAGAACACTTTTCTGTGCTGTAATAAGGAAGGTGACATGACAACAAGAAACCAGAAATACAAAACATGGAGGATGTCTTGTGCTTTCAAGCATTTCCTCTGCAGCTGTGCTTGTTTGCAAGATTTCCACAGGCTTATAGGCCTTTGCTATGTTTAATTTAGTTCTGGAAAAACAGACCTTTTGTGTGAGACCAACCTGGCTGACAGTGAGAGGCAAAAAATAATTTGATAATGTCATGGAATTGGCAAAAAAAAAACAGTTTCTTGAGATCTATAGGTGGTTCCCAGAGAGATGATGTAATAACAGTAGACATTCACTTAACCATTAGGTAGCAACAGCCTTTCAAAGTACATCTATACAGCAAAGGGGGGGGGGGAAATCACACAGCAAGGAGTCTCTGGCTATGTTTGCACCACACGTGACTCTTGGAGGTGTGTAGAAGATGTGCTGTTGCTTGCTGTGGTGAAAAGCAAGCTGTGTCCACACTGCAGTATGTAGCTACATCTCAGTAAAAGGCTGAGGCAGGTCCCTCTGTGGGAGCCTTTCCTCTGGCAGGGAAGGGTGCCAGCAGCTGAGAGGCAGCAGGATACAGCACAGCTAAAAATGACAGTGTAGAAAGGAAGGTAAGGGTTGGGTGAATAGGGAGCTTTGTAGGGTACATACTAAGGTACACCTTCTGTTGTGTCTACACTAGTTTCATAAGATATGCCTCACCATCTATGCTGCTACATAAACCAGTTCCAAGGGATCGACTGAGTACATACTCTAGGCACAGCTAAAAGAAGCGTGCAGAAGAGGTAGGCTCAGAGCCCAGGTCAACTACATAGCCATGAAGCCATTTGGGCTTGGACTGGAGCCTAACCTTTGAGACCCAGCAGGGGCCTGTGGGGACACGGGGGAGGGAGTGTCTTCTGAGCCTGGGCTCCAGCTGAACAGGAAATTCTACACTGCTATTTTTATCCCCATAGCACAAGCCCAAATCAGTTGAGGCAGACTCTCTGCATCAGGGTGTTTGTTTTGGAGTTACAGTATTTGTTTTGTGTGGTGCCGTGCAGACCTACCTACAGACTCCTATGAGGTTTTTCAGAGACACCAGTCTTTTGCATACAGAACTGTTCTAGTCATTAGTAGGGGTTGCTATGAGTCTTTGTTTCACAGATTTTACAAAGAAAGCTCTTATCTTCATTCCCTCCTTGCAAGGCAATGAGTAAGAGTCTGGGTTTACAAGATCCAAGTGAGGCTTTCAGGCTCTTTGCATCCTTTCCTTTCTATCTTGCTCTTGCCCCCACCCCACATTTCCCCCCATTGGTTGCATTGCCTTATCTTGAAGTTCAGAAGGCAGAGTTCCACCTGGAGTACAATGGTGTGCTGTAGAACAGCTTGCTCAGACATCTGTGCACAAAAATTAGCTGCCATCATCACTATAGAACACTGCCTTTAAAGTTAGCTTCCTGAAAATTCACCCTCTCCCCCACCCCCCCAATGTCCTGTTAAGTGCCCAGTGGTTTGGAAGACTAAATCCAGCCCAGCAGACTTCTTAAGGTTATGAAATAGGGTTGTTTGCACCAGTGGATGACTTGTTCTTTTTAGGACAAAATCAGCTCTGGCACAAGCAGATGTGATCCGTTGAAGATGCACTTGCTGAGAGCAAGGCTGACTTCAGTCCTTTGAGTATAAACAGCAGCATGCACAAAGTGGGGGAGGGACAAGCAGTGACACATGTGGTCCCCCCCAGTAATTGGCAGAGCTCCTCTGGGGCAGAGGGAGTGAGCTCCTCCAAAAGGGGTCAAATGGTTATTCCTGCTCAGACCCCTGAGTGCAAATATTTATTAAACGCAACTAGTCAGTATGTTGTCCTTTAGCATGCATTTTGCAAAGGAGCTGTTTGAGACTGGACTGAGCATAAAACCTAATGAGGCATATCAAAGGAGTAATTGGGAGTTCTTGAGTAAAATACTTTCACTGCTCTTTCTTGGTGAGACTTACACCTTCTTAAAACTAGTCTCTGCTCTGATGCCAGTAGAAAACTGGGCATTGGTTCGGCAGTTGGTATGTCTGACCATTTGGCCATGTTGACCAATATTCTTATTGCTTCCTTGTTCTCACACCATTTGTTTATCCACCTGTCATCTCTTCTTGTACTTGGATTGAAAACTCCTTGGGCAGACATTGCTGAGCACAATTGAGCTGGAGTCTCCAGCCATTGTAGCTGCACAAATAAGTGTAAATGCATTGGCTTCAATCAAGATACATAGGTGGAAATCTGGAGTAAGTGAGATCAGAATTTTGGTCCTCTGACTTCAGTGAATTCCTTTCTTCACCAACCATCTACCTATACCAGCACATGAGGATCTCTGAACTCTTACAGCAAGGAGAGAGGGGTTCTGGTTTAATTTTTGTGGTCTTTATGGGCCAATGATACCCTTTAACACCATACCCATGTTGGCTGCTGCTGGCTATTGAATTAAAAAAATCTGTTCCCACTGCACTCCATAGTGACAGTTCCACAGACTTCCACAACACGGGCTGATGGTAGGAGCCCCTCACTTGTGGCTTTTTGAAACTTCAGAGATGCTGCTGACCTTAGCTTTTCTGATGGGCACTCTTCTCTTGTCCATACAGATTTGTATGAAAAAAGCTGATGCATCTGATTCAATAGTAGATGTGCCGCATTTCTTCTAGAACAGATTTCAGGTGTAGCTGACGTTATGTGTCAGCATCTTACTGTGCATGTTTCAGTGCTAGTAGTAAAAAAGATGCCAGTCAGGATAGCTTAATGTATTCCAAGTTCTATAATCAAGGACGCTTGCATGAACATGACTATTTTGTGTTTTCTTTCTTTTTGTAAAGCGGCTCATTGCCAACTAAAAGCTCAAATTGATGACTGCAAGATGCATGTAAGCTAATATTTTGCTCTTGCCAAATGGCAGGTAGCAGAACCTGTTTCTCCACATTAGGAAGATTTGAACAAATTGACATATCTAAAAGATTCGCAATATCCCTCTTGTGAAGTGTCGTCATTCTCTCCCCCCCCAAGTTTTACTGCAGGCTTCCCTCAAGCACAGATAATGTAACTGTTTCATGGAGCATTTTTCTCTCTGATCATTCACCGTTCTGTAGTGGTAGAAAATCAGGAACTGCATGGCAGGAGGCTTTTCAGAAAGGAAAAATTAAAAATGAACATTTTAGTGCCACAACCCTACCAGTAGCTTGGGTATGAGGTTTTGTTAGCTTGGGATTGTTTTGGTAATGGCCAGCAAACCTCTGTTAGACCCCAAGGAAAGGCAGTAAAAACATAATACTTCTTAAAGAGCCCCTTCATTTTAACCACCTGCCCTGTCTTATTTAATTTTTTGTAGAGGAATAGAGACTCTTAAGAATGCAAACACCATATCAGAACCTCTTTATGTATTTTCCTCCTCCCATCCCCCCCAACAAAGTTGACATGGGTTCTGTTTAAAATTCTATCCTGTTTTTTCTATGACAAGAGGGAAAGAAATCATCAAGAAATAGGAAAATGCCATTTCTGTCCTTGATACTTGTTGATCAGTTGACAGAAAATCACATGCATGGCATAGGATTTATTAGCTGTTCCGGAACCAGGCAAATTGTTTCCAAAATAGGAATATGTATTGATTTTTAGCTTACCTCTTGGGTAGCAGCAGACTTTTGACAGGGTAAATATGTCTTGGCTGACTAAACAGCACAGTTATTAGACAGAAGGCAAAAAAGATAAAGATGGAAAGAGGAATAACGTGGGGCAGGACACTGGCCCACTAGGGAAGGAGTAACTGCATCCTTAGCTTTGCATCTCAAGAGTTTCTGAAGACAAAGGCCTGATCTACTCCTGCTGCTGTTTTCAGTGGCAGTCAAAGGGAGATACACAAGTTATTTTACGTACCTTTTGCATCTCCCTTCAACTCTCTAACCCCCACTTACCTCCACGGATCCACTCCACTGCACTGAGTCAAAGGGAAATGCCATTCCTTAGACTCAGCGCTACTCTTACAGAGGTGGAGTCACTGAGTCAAACTCCAGATTGATTGAGTGGGTCTTAACTGACCGCTTAATCAAAACAGAGAGTTCAAAACAACAGTGGCAAATTTTGCCACCATCGGTATAGGATTGGGCCTGGAAATGGAGATGGCAATATTACCTGTTACTCTGACCAGCAAGCTGGTCAGAACACTTTTCAGGAGTGGGGAAAAGATGTCCAGTCATGTAACAAATGATGGGGTCATCTGTGTTCCTTGCCATGCCTGAACTCACCAGCACCCATATACAAACTGCCACGGTCTCCAGAAAAGCAGTGCCCAAAAGATATGTTAACATTTCCATCAAAGTTAATCAATATCCACAAGATTGGAGCTATCCATATATACACACACTACCCCTCACTTTAAAAAAAGAGAAAAAGCCTTGTAGTAGACTGCTCTATTCACTGATATTCCTGTCACTAATATTTAAAAAAATACTTTTGATTCTGTTTGCTACTTTTCAACAGTTTTTCATATCATGCTGCTGAATAATACATGAAATTCTGTCACCTTTCACCTTGTGGTACCATTCAGCACAACAACTCTGCTCTAATTAAAGAATCAGAAGTATTAAATGTATATTTAGCCTTTTCTGTTCCCGCGCTAGTTAACACAAACAAGCATTAAAGTTTCTGGCGTACAGTTTATTTGTACACACAAGAAATGTAAGTACACAGGTTTTCACATTTTTCCTAAAGCTTTAAGGCTACCTAAAAGATCTCCCCTGCTTAGTCATCTTGCCCTGTAAAGGAAGAGATTTTAACCATATCCAATAGCATTAAGATCTCTCCCACTCCATTTTTAATGTTCCTTCTGTGTGCTGCAAACATCAGGTGAGGCGCTACCCTCTAATACAGGAATTCTCCTGGTAAAGCCACTTATTTTCATAATTTTCTGTAGCAATGAAAGACCGCACTGTTGTTGAACTACATTTCTCAAAAGGCTAAGGACACTAGGTCAAAGTTTACATGACAAAGAGCAAGAAATCTCCTCTTCAGACCATTTATCTAGCAGAAGAAGTTCCAGGTTGCAAGGAGATATTGCAAGCTGTGTAATCACTAACTAAGCCATAATTTACCATTGAAAAGATGAAAAACTTTCAAGAGTCTTGCTCTGCTCCGCTATTGTTTTGTCAGCCTGTCACATCCTTTTATGCCTACACTGTAAAGTGACATCTTTCTCTCTAGTCTCAAACACAATAGGCCCTGTATCATCATGACTGTTCCTGGATGCTATGCTAATGAGAATAATTCATAGTGTGTGAATTAATATTTCTACATTAATGCTGTGTTGCATAGCAACTTCATCCTCGGTGAACAGTGCTACGTACCTCTAGGTAAGTTGCATACATTGGGCTGGTAGGTAAATTATGAAATCAAATAAATACGAAGCAGAGACAATACAGCGAAGAGTTAAATAGATTTGCTTTAGTTTGGCATTTATAATCCAAGCTGTTTACTGAATTACCCACTGGGATTTGCACAGCTGTCACTAAAGGCTTATTTGGAAGACAAAGACTGCTTAGGTGTGAGCATTACAACCATCACTGTGTTCAGAGTGAAAAGCAAAATTCAGCTCAGAGGAGTCAGCGCTCAGGTTTTTCCAAAATACTCCTCATGGACACATTCATAGAAACAACCCCTAAGCCTTCTTTTTGGCTACCAGGAACCAAGAAAGAGAACAAGATTACTGTTAAAATCATGGGTAAAGTCAGCATTGCCAACTTTTTCAATATCTGATGTGTTTTCTTGGTCACCTCTCCTTCAGCCAAACAATTGTGAGCATGAAGCTTTATAGTCCTTAAGGTTATAACCTGAAGCATGTAAATAGAACTCAAAATGTACTGTATTTAAAGGTCTGATTTATGACTTGATATGCATGGAAGTAGCAAACCTCGGTGAGGATGGGGGACTAGCTGGGCCCATATAAACTTTCTTAAGTATCTTCTCAGCTTGTGTAGGACCTCCCTCCCACTCCATCTCACTCCCACTATGAATTTTGTGATGTGGCCTGTCTGTCTTGTCAAACCGATAAATATATGGAGCTTCCAAAAAATAACTTTATTGTAAATAAGTAGGAAACAGAGAGCGCAGAAATAAGTTAAACATTTTAGCAACACTGTAAGAAGATCCATGCTTATAAAAACCAAGTAAAACAATAAACATACTATTTATTATTGCATGAGGTACTGATACATTTCTAGCTGCACCTCTTTATTCCTCTACCTCTCCAGTCACAATTGTTCTCTCCATTCTTCATCCCAATCTCTCATCAGCCTTTCCAGTCTGTATGTTCAAGGTCAGCCCCTGCCGTGGATTGGAAGGTCTCTCAGAACTTCTCATCTTTGGCCTGTTTTTTGTCACTTGAGACAATCAGACATTCAGCAGGCAGAGAGGGGGCATCTCTCAAAGCCACCATGCCAGAGGCTGCTGATTAAAAACAGACAGATGCAGCTTTACACATACAGCTGTAACAGACAGGAAAAATGTCCCAAAGCCCTTAATTTTCCCATAACCATCTTTTTAAAAAGTTGTTTCTTTAGCTTTGAAGCACCTCATTATAGCATCTATTTGCAACTCAAGCCATGGTGAGCATGGATTAGCATGGGGGCTGAGGAACTGTTACCTGGGTAATGTCAATGATGGGTGCCCCGGGGTCTGAGTATAGGGAAAGTGCAGTGCATATTGCCAGTATGTTCAAGGCAGAGGTAACTTTAGCTACTCTCTCACTCCAGAAGGTGTCAAAGATCCAGAGAAAGCAGCTACCACTAATGGTATCTTGAAGCCCAACTTGGCCCATAGGCTGCTAGCATGATTACTGATGGGGGCCAACAGAACTTGTCCCAGAATGACAAAGAAATGTCACCTTTTGCAGGAGAAGAAACGAGACTGCCCTCTCTAGACATGATCAGGAGAAGATTGTGGAGCATCTCCATGAAGTTTTTGGAGATTACGTGGAGACTTCTTCTAACTTTAATCCTCTAGAGCAGTGATTTTTTTCAAACACAGGGTGAGGACCCATTACCGCCTGCTGCTGCCACCGAAAGGCTGGAATGCATTGCTCAAAGATGTAATTGTTGGGTTGCAGGCAAAAATGATTTTTTTTTTTTTCCAACTGGGACCCGAGGAAAATGTTTGAAAACCACTGCTCGAGAGCCATGTTCAGATAAACAAAGTACTATGCAGAGGAAGAATTGTGCCCACCCCTCCTCCATCTAGTGCAACAAGCCAAAGAAAAGAAAAGAAAAGTGAATTCCACATCTTTTTAAAATTCTCCCTCTATCCAAGCACAAGACTTGATCGTCTGAGGATTCAGAAATTCTGGCTGCTAAACTAATCTTTTAAAACTCATTTCCTCATAACCAGTACTTGATTAAAGAGCAACAATATGTGCATTCTGAAGCATTTACTTGCATTGTATTCCAAGTGCTGGCTTTAAAAGTAAAGCAAGGACGCAGGAGTCAATGCCTTTTTTTCTGTAAACCTGAATATGAGATGGCTCCCACTTTTTAAAAAGGGAAGAAGTGCAGGGGAAAGAGGAATGGCGTCTGTCATTGGAAAGAGAAATAAAAATGCTTACACGCTACCTAGTTATGAGTTATGTGCTCAGGGTTTAACTGATCACCATATTTGAGGTCAGGAAGGAATTTTCCCCCGGGGCTGATTGGCCTGGGCTCTGGGGGTTTTTCACCTTCCTCTGTAGCACAGGGCATGGTTCACCTACCAGTGAATTCTCTGTATCTTAAAGTCCTTAAATCATGATTTAAGGAGGTAAATAACTCAGTCATAGGTTGGTGGCCTACTGCTGGAGTGGGTGGGTGAGGTTTTGTGGCCTGCATTTTGCAGGAGGTCAGACTAGATGATCGCACTGGTCCCTTCTGACCTTAAAGTCTGAGCTCTCCATCATTGGCCCAGGGGCATTGTGTAGTTTGTGTTCCAGTTTGTATCCATGGGTACATCTTCACTGATGGCAGCAAATTTATCACTAGCAGATCAACTTTATTCAGATCATTGAGTGGTCAGTAAAGACACGCTCAGTCAATCCAGAAGTCGATCTAATAAAACCGTCCCCTCAAGTGGTGTAGCGTTGCATTGACAGGACCACATTTCCCATTGGTGCAGTGCAGTGAAGACAGTGCATAGAAGCGCAGTTATGAAGTCTGCATTGCTTGCTTAACTCCTGTCAACTGCGCTCTCAAAGTCTCCACAGTCCCATTCCAAGTGGTGGTGGCTTCCCTGCCAAGTGTGGCATGCTGTTCAGTGTCGAAATAGCTGGTGTATGATGGCATGAGTTTTGTTGTTGCTCTCTGATCTACCTGCTGAAGTTCCATGGCTTTCATCCAGCATTGATCCTCCACTCTGTGGTGGGTAACCAGGAAAAATGTTCAAAAATGTACTTTTATTTTTTTTTCCCAGAGGGTTGCAGTAGTTTTACTCCTATGCTCTGTGACCCTGGGGCTGTGGAAGTAAAAACTGTGACAAGGACAGCCACTGTTGTAGGGACAGGGCTGTTGTTGGATAGCTGCTGTGGAGGACTGTTAAGGTCACGCAGGAGGTAATGCAATATCTACACTAGCACTAAATTGATGGAATTAGATCAGTTTGGGCTCTTCGTTGTTTGAGGTGACAGTGTTGTCAGTGTTGTGGGCCCCCTGTGTTGGTGGGAGACAATATTGGGTATGGAAGCATGCAAAACAAAGCTGAAAAAACTCAGCTTGGCTCAATCAACATTGTAGTGTAGACTGGGCAAATGTCAAGATGCAGATGAACCTCAGCAGCCTACCCTAACCTTGCATCAGGAGATCTTCTAAGAAGAACAGGCAGAATCATCAGCATACCACTGAGATGCAGACTTGTAGCCCCTCAGAGGCAGATGCCCAGTACTCTGCTTCCAGTCAACTTGTCTATTTGAGTTTGGTGTAATTGGCTTTCTTAATTTACGGCTGTTTGATATGACCATTTGACTGGCGTGTAACCTCTTCTTACCCTGACCCATGTGACTTCTAGGAGAAAGTTGTAGTTCACTTCCTGTGGATTCCGTGAGGTGAAGATGATGGTAGCTTTGAGATAACATTCAAGACATTGGGGGTAGCATAGCAGAGCACCAAGCTGGCTGTAAGAGGGAAACTAAGGGATCATGGAGGCTGGCACCACTGTCAGAGTGGAAGAAACGTAAATTGGGAGGAGGTTGGATATATAAGAAGCGGCTACATGAATATTTAATATTTTTAAAAACATGGATAATAAAAATCCTTATCTGATAGGCCACTGCAAGCAAAAATGTGTGGTATTAGAACTCTGGTGTATCTCTGGGTTTATTCCAAATCTCTGAAATCTTCTTTTCCCTTTAATTGGTAGGGATCTCTTACTTGGGCATTCTGCTGTGAGGTACTGTAGTTCACGCAGCCTGACTCTCTCCTACCATTGTAAAGTGTTTCTATAACTAGTGAAGCACTCTCAGAACTCTGCAAGTGGAAAACCCTAATTCTCTCCAAAGAGAAGCACTTGTAAAATGTAAATCACTTCTGTACTGTGCCCTTCCAGAATACTGATCACTCTTGCAGATTGAAGGACTTGTAAAACTTTCCAGGAACTTTTAAAATTGTTCTGCATGGAATAAAGTGACTCCAGTTGCTTGGATTGCATTTCAGGTTAAGTGTATATGGGGCAATCAGAAGTGGGGTCCCACTGCCTTCTCTTAGTCCCCACCCTCCCTGTTACAGGACAACCAACATTTCTGTGGAATTGGACGTCAGTGGAGGGTATTGCAGTGAGAAACTTTTTCTGAGAGAAGCATGAAGGAAAAACATCCCCCTTTCCCACAACTCTTCCCCTTTCCCAGTTGAAAAGGACTCTTTTCATTATAGGAAGGGCTGGGAAACAACAATATTGATCCTTTACTATACTGTTTTAGTTTTGGTATGCTGTATGCCTCACCCTCCAGCCTAGCTCCTACACTTGCCCCCTCCCCACATTGAGCTGCACATGCACTTTCACTCATCCCATCCATTCACAGTGGGTCTCTAAACCCTGCAGTATAAACCACCCCTTCCTGTCTCAGATCCTTAGCCTTCTGCCAACTCAGCTTAGTTCTGCTTTATGACCCCTCACAGCTGAGTCTCTCCAGATTCAGGGTGCCCATCACTCATCAGTTTATAGAACCCACCTTTGGCCTTTAACCCTTCCTCTGTCACTCGTTACCCCAGCTATGAAAACAGGATGTTTGTAAAGCTGGACGAGAGTCTCTCGGGGAATATGCTCTATAAATGCAAAGCTTTTTCAAGTACTCAATAGTATTTTAAGTGAAGCAAGCAAGCAGTGACAAGAATGAAGCTGGAGCTAACCATCCAATTAGGAGGACTGGTTTAAATGCATCTGGGGACCCTTTTAAGAGCCCCTGCAACCCACTGGTTTTGCAACCTGTCAGAAAAGCCCTGAAGCAAACTCCTACATTTAAGAGCTCCACCAGCTTGTTTTTCTTCTCTCTTCCTGTTCTGACATTTTCCCTCAAAGTGTTGTAAAGCATTTATTGACTCCTACTCTAGTCTTTCTTTCTGTATTAGACTCAGTACTAGGCATTCATGTTTCAGGCAGCAGATGGAAGAGGTAAAAATAAAAAAATCTGAGGACCGTCCACTTTTCCAGCCAGTCTCTCCATGGATACCATTGGTGACTGCAGATTGAATCCAATAACAATGATCAGATCTACAGCTTCCCATTATCCATGTCTCTGAATTATGTAGCAGAAACACCAGCTAAATGCACTTGAGCGAGGTGCAGCATACCCCGCCCCTGCTGTCCTGGGCGAGCTTACCATGGCTATGTGACCATTCATTCATGGTGGAGGGAACGGACGGGTAACTTCCGTTTTAAATGGTGTTGGCTGCTAGCAGGCCTGCCAAGCAGTGACCCTTTGGATGGATGGGGGCAGACTTTGAAAAACAGTGTCATGTTAGCTCTATTTTACAGCAAAATGTCTCCTAGGTATGCAAGGCTCCTATGCATTTTGGAGCCCTATATAAATAATCATAAGAGTTAAGTATCTGCCCTCAAATTAATAAGAGTGGCTATACAGGGTCAGACCAGTGGTCCCTCTAGCCCATCCTGCCTTCTATCAGAGCCAGTGCCAGATGCTTTAGAGGGAATGAATAGAACGGGTGATCCATCCTGTGGGTCATTCCCAGTCTCTAACAAACACAAGGCTTAAAATGAGGGCTTTTTTCTTTCCCAGTGAATGAAATTTGGCAGGTTTGTGTTGCAGGGAGGAAAAGAGGCATAAAATTCAATAGACCTACTGCTTCACTGGGTGGTGGGGAAGGTTTTGAAAGGGTGACTGTGGAAATCAATGTAAAAATCTATTCATGCAAAGCTAGGAAAACTAGCTGCCTGATGGTTACTGGAGCTACTTTATCAAATGGCATGGTTTTCAATATTTTATTAACTAAGAAGAAGCATATACAGTATTTTATGTGGGAAAGCTAAAATAAATAATTAAGCCTGAATAAACAGTGCTATGACTTCAAATGGAAACAAAACACCTCTCCTGATGCCTTACTGTATGTGTCTGCAGAGTTGCTAGGAAGCTCTGGATGTCTACATTTCTGCTTTTTAATCTTCACACTGTGTGTGGAGTATTTTCCTTTCCTATCTGATTGCCTTCTCCCACCGCAAATTTACTGAAGCAACTGTGGAGGCACATTCACCAACCCATAGGCCATTATTTCTTCAATTTAGGTAGATTAAATAGCAATATTTTGGCCCTGCTGACTCTAGTGATACCGTCATTATGCATGGTAATATGAAGGGTAAAAGCCATTTGAAAGAAAAAGGTTTTGCTTTTGTTATATTCTTGTAGTGTGGTGCTACTAGAAGGCTTACCAAGGGCAACAGAAAGGAGTTATGTAGTGCTGAAACCCCACTCATCTCAGCAGAGGAAGCACCTCCATTCTAGCATCTTCATATCCTGAGAAGAGAGGTCACTTTGGTCCATATAAGGTTCCTATTCAAATTAGTAGAAACAAACTGCAGAGGCACAAATGGGAACAGAGTATCTGGTTCCCTGCCAGTGCAGTTACTGCATGAGTGAAGTTTAAAGGGGCTCTTGTATTTTCCTCTTTGCCAAATAAAATTTATTTTTGTAATCTGCCTTTGACAGGGGAGCCCTGGGAAAAGACATAATTAATCACACAAGCATAGACAATCTCTTCCTGGAATCAAGATGTGCTCTCTTGATGTGGGGTGGGTTTTTGGTTTTTTTAGCATTTTTTAAGAAACACTTGCCTGTGTGGTTTGCAATACTTAAATATAACTTGACAGTTACCAAGAGCTAGGCAAGAGAAGCCTTAAGTGCTGCTTGGCATCTATTTTGATGACTAGCTATGAATGGGATAAAGCTGAGGATAAAGTATCCACATACCCCTGGCTACGCAATTAGCTTAACATATCAAGGATTAAAAGGCAAAGTGTAAGTGTTTTTACCCAAAATCACCTATGGACACTAACAAAGGACAATCTACATGGCACCAGGGCGTGAGAAGAGATTGAGGGACTCGCCAGGTAAAGCTGGGTCCTACTGAAGTCAATGTAAGTTGTGCTGTTGATTTCACCCACCAAGTTTTAGCAGGACCCTTGTTCCAACCCTCTTCACTCTCTCCTCTCTTGTGTCCAGCCCACAGTACTCGCAACAGTACCTGCCAGTGGCCCACATGTGGCCCTTCTACCACTGGACAGCAGGGACAGTCACAAAATACTATATCGGAGCTCCCAAACCTGCCAGGAGGAGCGAGCCATGATTCTGCAGCAGCTTCACTCCAGCCCCAGGCACCATACAGGTTCAGCTGGGTTCTAGGGAGGGGAGGAGCCACTCATAGCATGATCTGAGGCAGCCTGGATGGTCAGACCTGCATTAACTATGCTGAGGAGCTGTGGCTTTATCACTGGCAAATGCTACCTAGCTCCTGAGAAACCCTACTGCACTCAGTGTGCGCTTTCACTAAATCTGTCACTACCACTAAGGCCTTCCTATAGGTCCACAGTGCTGTCTTCGTTGGCTTGGCCCCTTACAAACTAAGTCCTGCATCTGCACCGGGGATTGAGCTCTGAAGGGAGAAAGTGCTGCATGAATTCTGCACAAAGCTATAATTTGGCCAAATCAAAAAGTTCAAAACTTCTCAGGGAGGGCTGTTTCCTTGTAAAGTGCAATGTGACCATCAAGGGCTCCGATCCCCAAACTTCCACTGAAATAACTTTTGTGCAGCTGGACCCCAATACCTCAGGGACAGAGAGCTGTTTCGATGGTGTTTTGTTATTCTATTAAAAGGGCAAGACAAGGATTATTTTACAGTATGGAAAATAAAAGTTGAAAGTTATGATTGAAAATGGCTCCACTATCAGCAGTAAGTTTGAATTAAATGGTGCTGCAATTCAACTTGATAGCACCCTCTTTACAAGTGGTGTAGTACTGAGCTTGAAATCCAAAATTTGAATTTAGGATCCATGTAGCCAGAAGCATCTCTAATCTTGATTTCCTCCCCCCACCACCACCCTGGTCCTCCATTTTCCAGTCTGCTGCAACATAGCTCCTCCCCTGCCTACAATCCTAGAAAGTTTTCAATTAATTCCTCTCTCTGCATGCAGCACTGTGCTTGTCTGTTATTTCTGCAGCAGAGAAACAGCAAGGAAAGCTTTTCCTGCTTTTTTTTCTTTAGAGAAGGGGAAAGCGAGCAGCGGGTGACTGCCTCCCCACAAGCCCCTGCATGTACTACCCACAGTGCAATGCATTTCAGGAAGTAATTGAGCAGTGGGGACAGGAGCCCCCAGCAGGGATTTGCTGTGTGATCACTTGAGTTCACCTTCCATAGTTTGACAGCTGAAAATCAAATTACTATCCCACCCCCAGTGTAGATAAACCTTAAGTATTTGTCTATACAAATGCTTCGTTTTGAGGAACACTAGGGGCAGATATATCCTCCAGTACTAGCCTCCTCTGCATTAAGTGTCTGTATGGACCTGCTGCTTCATATGAAAAATTCCTTAGTATGCTTTGACCTACTCATCTATCATCTAACCGGAAGGGTGGTGGTAATTTAGTTGGAATAAAGGGGCTAAAGAGTTAACATGACCCTGAAACTATCCAACTTTAAATAGTCTTAAACAAGATTTGGGGTTTAGTGTAAAGAGACACCCCTAGTACCATGGAAAAAACATTGTTAGGAATCCTTAACTTTTATTAAAGTTACAGAAATGAGGGGGAAACAGTTAAAGCATTTGAAATGTAGAGTATTAAATGAAGCTTTCATTTTGATGATGTCCCTTGTTGCCTTTCCCATTAGCTGGAGAGAGCACTTAGAAGGAAAAGAAACCCTTCTTTGACAGCTGTTGCCATCTGAAAAAGATTATCCTTGTGAGGAAAAGAAAAAGTTAATTGAGATGAGCTTGAGCTGCTAAAATCTAGTCCTGTTTTCTAAGGTAACAAAAACAAGACAGACAAACACAAGGGAAGGTAAAAGAACAGCAAAGAGAAAATAAAGCTTTTGTTTCTGGTGTTGACTTTCACTGCTGGAGAGACACAAGCCCAACAGTCTTATTAGCCACATTGAGAGCTGGCAAACTTGCAGGATGGTGCAGGACATTGCTTTTAGTTGCCTCTCTTGTCACAGGCTCACAGCAGTTTTGCAAAATATATAGTCTTGACCAGCTAAACCACACTCATCTTAAAGAGAAGGAAAGAGGAAAGCAAAGAAACAAGGTGAGGAAAGCAAAAGATACACAGGGAATGGGAGGAAAGATTGGAGAACAAAATTTCACATCTCAGAGGGTGTTCGGGAGTTAGCCAAAGCTCTTGAAGGTGGCAGTGTCATCTGGGTCTCTCTCTGGCCCAATCTGGTCATGGCATGTCTCATGAGTAGGACTAAGACAGTCCAGGAGATGGTGGGGTGACAGCCATGATGTTGAAGTTTGCTGCATTGGTTATTGACAGACAGCTGCTTCCTCTGCTGATTTTTCCCTGAAAGTCTGTCTTTCTTAAGAAAAAGCAGGGGGGGAGGAGTCATGGGAGGAACAGTCCATCTTCTCATTTATTAAGTCTATCAATAGGCCTAATTTCCAACACAGCAATATTGGTTCATTGATATCCAGTGCTCTGCTCCTCATATTTACTAATAGTAATCTTAACACGGTCCTTGAGCGGTATCAGTAAAGCTTTCTGTTTAATTGTCCTTCTGTCTCATTCATACCTCTTTTCTTAAACTCTCACAATGTTGCATAATATTGTTTATGAACTTTCACTCTAACTTCACGGGTGAGCTTACAATTAGAGTAACAATTGGGTCTATGAATTTACAACTGTGTACTAGGGTACTGTTAGTGTTTGGCATCTGATGCTGAGTGCATGTCAGGCTAGTGAGGATTGATGTACGCTTCAGCTTACTGCAAACTAAGTGTTCATCTCAACAGACCCTAAGTGTCGGCCCTGCCCAGTTCAGCACCTGCTTCAAGGCCAGATCCTCAGTTATTTAGACATTTAACTCTCATTGAAATCAGTGGTAACTGAGCATCTAGAACCTTCGAGGATCTGGGCCTCGCTGCTGACGTTAATCAGACACTGGCACGGTGGGAGGTGGAGTGGGTGCACAAGGTAGTAGAAGAGCAAATGAATCGTGGGAGAAGAGATGCAGCTCCTGCCTCAAGAAAGTAGTGCACAGAAAGCTGACAATTTTTTTGTTTTTTTTTTTAAAAAAAAAATACTCAAGTGGCCCACATGGAACCACAAGTTTTTTGGGACAAAAGTGATGCCCCTGCATAGCTGAAAGCTGTGGGGGTATATTGCCTCCAAGACACACTGTTCATCATATAATCACACCCAAAACATTTTGGGGTGGTGCCCTGTGGGGCAGAATAATAGAAACCCTAAAAATGTAGGGCTAGCAGGGATGTTGAAGTCATCAAGTCCAGCCTCTGTGCTGAGGCACAAACAAACAAACCTAGGCCATCCCTGGCATGTTTAAAATGTCTAAGCTGTTCTAAAACACCCCCAATGATGGGGATTCCATAGTCTAGTTTGGAAGCTGATTGCAGAACTTAATCACTCTTAGACTTAAAAAGGTGTTCCTAATATCTGACCTAAATCTTGCTTGCTGCCAATTAAGCACGTTATTACATGTCTTGCCTTCAGTAGAAATAAAGGAGAATTGATCATAGTCCGCTTAATGACAGCCTGTTGCATATTTGAGGGCTTATCCAGTTGCCCCTCAGCCTTATTTTCTCAAGACTAAACATGACCAATTTTTTTTAACCTTTCCTTAGAGTTCAGATTTTCTGAACTTTTTATAGTTTTAGTTGCTCTCCTCTGGACTCTCTCCACATGATTCTTAAAGTATGATACCCAATTGGAAATGCTACTCCACCTGACGTCTAACCAGTACTGAATAGAGCAGGACAATTATCTCCTGTAGCTTAAATGTGACATTCCTGTTAATAAAATACAGACGTATATAAACTTTTTTCACAGCTGCATCAGTGTTCACTCTTCTTCACTTTGTGATCCACTCTAACCCACAGATCTTTTTTAGCAGTACTGGAAATAGGGTTTGGATTCCTATGAGTAGACCACCCCACCCTCACTCTAGGGCTCCTATGGGTAGAGTACTTGAAGTTTGGGTTAGGATTCCTATGAATAGGGCTCCCCACCCTAAGATTAGGATTCTTATGATTAGGTTATTCCTTATTTTATAGTTGTGCATGGGATATTTCCTCCCCAGTAAAGTATTTTGTATTTGTCTTTACTGAATTCAGACCAATTCTCCAATTTTTCAAGGTGGTTTTAAATCCAGTTCTCCCAAGTGGTTGCAACTTCTCCCACCTTGATGTTATCTGCAAATCTTATAACTTTACTTTGCCTTCTGTTATCCAAGTCATTAATGAAAACATTAAGTAGTATTGGAATCAGGACTAGCCCCTCTGGGACCCCACTAGATACAGCATCCTAGACTAACAGCAAGCCATTGATAATTACTCTTTGAGTATGGTCTTTCAACCAGCTGTGCATCCACTTCATCTAGACCACATTTTCCCCTAGCTTCCTTATAACGTATAGCAATATCATGTGAGCCTTTGACAAACCTCAGAAAAATCCAGGTATCTTAGGTTTACTGTTTCTCCCATCTATTAGGCCAGTAACACTGTCAAATAAGGAAATTTGGTTGGTTTGGCATGATTTGTTCTTGACCAGTCCATGCTGATTATTCCTTATAACCCTATTACCTTCTAAGTGCTTACAAACTGACTGTTTAATAGTTTGTTCCAGTATCTTTCCAAAGATTGAAGATTGGCCTATAATTTCCAGGTTCTCCTTGTTCCCCCTTTTAAAGATAGATACTATGTTTGGCCTTCTCCAGTCCTCCAGAAATTCTTGAATGTAATTGCTAACAGTCCCAGGATTTCTTCAGCTAGTTCCTTAAGTACCCTAAAATGAATTTGATCAGGTTCTGCCAACTTAAACATTTAAATTATCCTGTAATGTCTTTTGGTTTGTGTTCCTTCCTTCTTGTTGTTAATATTGTGTTGAATATCTGGTCATCCCTGCAAATATTAATGACAATTAAAGTAAAATAGGCATTAAGTACCTCTTGATGTTGATCATTATATCCTTCCTCACTAAATATAGCAAGTAAGTAAAGTGCAGCTCCTCTACCTAAAGAACCTCTTTTTACTGCCTTTTATGTTCCTTGCTAAGGGTAACTCATTTTGTGCCTTACCCTCTCTGGCTTTTCTCTCTACATGTTTTGTGCTATTCTTTTATACTCTTCAGTAGCAGTTGATTCATGTTTCTACTTTTTTTAAGATTCCTTTTGGGGTTTTAGCTCATTTAAGAGCTCTTGGCTGAACCATATTGACCTCTAACTCATCTTCCTAGTTTTTCTTCCCATCAGGGTAGTTTTGAAGTTGTCTTTAATCTTGTCTCCTTGACAGATTGCCAACTCCCCTGAATTCCTTTCCCCCTTATTATTTTCCTATCTGTCCCTTCATAATCACTTTCATCCAAATTGCCAAACCTACAGATTTGCAAGTAATTCCTCCCTGTTGGTCAGAATCAAGTCTATAATGTCTATACCCCTGGTTACTTCTTCCACTTCCTTAAACAAAAAATTGTCCCCAATACATTCCAAGAACATATTGAAAATTCTGTGTTTTGCCATATTTTTTTCTACCAAATGCTTAGGTAGTTTAAATCCCCCATTACTTCCAGGTCATGTTTTGGCAATTTGTTTGTTCAGGAAAGGCTCATCTATTTTCTCTTCCTAATTTGAAGAACTATAATAAACCAGTGCCATGAGATCAATCATTTCCCCCCCTTTTTAATCTTCTCCCAGGGAATTTTGTCTGGTCTGCCTCTTGCCTCCTTCTGGATCTCAGAGTAGCTGCATATATTCTTGACATGTAATGCAACAACTTCTCCCTGCTCATTTTTCCTGAAGAAGAGATGCTCCTCTATACTACTGCTCCAGTCATGAGCTCTATTCCTCCAAGTCTCTGATACCAATTAAATCATAATTTAGCCTAGGTACCAGTACAAAACTTAAATGTTTTTTAGCAAGCATGTGATCTGAGTAGAGACTCAATAAAAATTCTCCCTTCTTGGTATGAGAAATAGTCCCTTTCAAAAAAGGAGAGATACAAAAATCAAAGGAATAGATTTAAGTTTGATACATTCACAACTCCTCTCTCTTCTACACCATTTTTACAGGTCTCAAAATTAAAAATGAAGGCTTGTAGAAATGGAGTGATGACTCTTGAGGCATATCACCTTTCCCTTCCTTTCTGATGCTGAACCCTCCAGCCTCACACGTACTTACAGTAGTCACGATGCAAGGAATTTTGTTCTATGCTTTTCCCCCCTCCCCCCCCCCCAATTTGTAGATATCAGTTTTTCACTGCAACTTATCAGTCAGCAGCTATTCTGGGCAGAGGAAATATTGCTGGTAACTGACATTGGGCTTATGTTTTTTTCAAATCTGTTTTGTCAAGCTTGTGATGAAAATTGTACCTTTTCTAGAAAACTGACAGTTTTTTTTTTAAAGCTGCCTGGCATTTGTTATAGGTGAGTATATGATTGTGGCTCTGAATTTGCCTGACTCAATATGGGAATTGAAATGTGTAATACATGGTCCTACAGTTTACCCAAATCCTAATATACACATATCATAGCAAGTTCTTGTTAAATCAGAGAAACCTTTGTAGATTTTCAACCATGAAAACATTGTTACAAGTATAATATTATGAACCAGGCTCTTCCTTAGCTCTCTGTTAGAGCTCCCTAGGGAGCGTTGAAGATTTTGAACTGAACTTGCTTTAGAATTAAGTGAAGGGCTCAACCCAAATGCATCAAGCTTAGCAGTTGGAGGCAACTAGTTTCCCTGACTCTTCTTCTTGCTGAAAATATTGCATTTAAAAAATATTTACTACCTATAAAAATTTAATTGAAGTAATCTAAAAGAAAATTCCTTTGTCAATGAGACTCTTGAGTTTGCAAAATGGAAGTAGAATTACAATTGACGCCCAACAAATTACTACTCCAATTGCCCACTGACATCAGGTTGTGAGCAGAAATTTAGCTTTGACCCCTTTTGGCAGGTGGGGGACACATGCTGGTTCTACTCCCCTCCCCCACCCCAGATCTAGCAGGAGCTTGCTCTTCATGGGTGCATCTACACTTACAAGATAGGTCGACTTAAGGAAGCTTAAGTCGACCTAAACAAAGCTGCGTCCACACTGGGCTTTTCTTAAGTCAATTTAACCTTTCCTTAAATTGACTTAAGGAAATGCTTAAGTTGACTTAACATCTCATTTTAAGTCAACTTAACACTTAAGTCAACCTTATTAGGTCGACTTAAGCCAGTGTGGATGGGGATTAGCGCATAAATTGACCTTATTAAGTTGACTTAAAGCGTTAAGTCAACATAAGGTCGAAAAAGGGCTATGTCTACACTAGAAAAGTTAGGTCGACTTAACAAAGTTGACTTTTCTTGCGTAGACATAACCTATGCCCCCTGGGGCTGAAGGAGTTCTGCCCTTCAAACTTTTATTGGGGAGCATGCCCTTTCTTGCCATCCCCCCACCCCATGTGTGCCCCTGATTGACAGAATAAATGTTTGTCTAAAGGCTAAGCTTTCAGTTTTAACATGTTGGTTGTTAAATGACTAATGGTGTTGGTGAAGGTAGGAAAGAGAGCTTAAAAATGCATGAATTTATAAACTGACGTAAAAAATAAATCATGTTTCCTCTTTTAGAATGCATTTGAAAAGTGTGCCAGAATGACAATCTTTGAGACCTTTATTCATCCACCAAATAATTACTACAAGGGTATTGGCACAACTCATTATCCGTGTCACCCCGAGAGAGTCAAGGCTTGGCCACAGTACAGGGGTGAATGTGTGAGATCAGGGAATCTAGAATCAACTTAAAGGGGCTCTTGAGGATAAATCAGAGATTTAACTGCTTTCTTTCAGACCCAAAACACTGAAGATAGCCCCCTGGTTCAAATCATGATCTGGCCTGTCAAAGGATTTTGTAATATAATAAATCACTTCTGGTTTTAGACTATTCTCACTTAAATGTGTGTTTGAGTTTTGTGTTTTTTAAGTTAATGTATTGGAAGGGATGTGTCGTTATGTGACCTTAGGAGCATATCTGTTAGATCAGTCTTGATCTTTGAACAAGGCTTCAGAGCAGGCTGGCTTTTTTTTCTTTCTTTTTTTAGTCTGAACCAGCATTATAGTCAGCTCTGAAATAGATTATTGTAAGTGCCCAGCATGTATGAGCTACACTATAGCTCTGAATTTTATGCAGCATTATTATAAAGTGTTAGCAGTACAAGTGTTCCAGCAAATTTCTGAAGTTTGTTTTATAAGTATAGCATTTGTCTGTGTATTTTGTCTTGCTCTCTAAGTAATGCTAGTTACCAATATGTTGGCCCAAATTCTGCCCTGACTTTAATTGGGGCTATATGGATGTAAATCAGGGCAGAATATGGCCTGTCAGTGTATGAACAGAAATTGCTTCCTTTTCAACCATTTTTGCCTGCTTTGTTTTACTCAGTGACATCACAACCCCATACTTGGATATGTTGTTCTATAAGCACAAATTGGAAAGTCACAAACACCCAACTTGAACCATCACTGAATGTAGGTAGATGTTGAAACCATGAAGTCTTGTTCAAAAATCAGGATCTCATGACCTATGGGCTTGCTTTCTAGAGTCATGCAATTTATAAATCCCTCTCAAAACATTAGCCAATTTTTCCTCATTTAAATGAGAATAGTCTAAATAAAAAGTGATTTAGTATGCTACAAAATGTTTTGATGAGACAGCAAGTTTTTAAAAAAAAGGAATTTACTCTATTTTAAAAAGGCTGTTCACATATATGCCTTGGAAATTGGCAACAATGGGAAAGGAAATACAGGAACTGTTTATACTGTGTGAATAGGATTGTTTGTAACACAGACTGTAGCAGTTGGCTTGGAAGCAATAATGCAATTGCTGACCAAAACTGAGAGGCCAGACCAATAGTTTTATAACTGTTTTAGATGAAAAAGACAACCCACCACTGAAGGAGAACGGTGTTTGAATATACAGAAGGAAGCAGAATGACTTTGAGGAAACTTAAGACTTGCTTCATCTGTCACTCCATATATTTAGGAACATTGTGCTATCAAGGCCACAGAAAAATATTAATGACTGAAATAGTGTTGACAGGAAAGGATTCTGCTGCCTTTTGTTAAATGATTAAGTGGATTTGTGTGTGTAAAGATTTCCCTTGTCCCTTACTGAGAGTCTTGACCTTTCATTCTGTGGCTCTCATTGTGTGACAGTCTTCATGAAGAGGCAGATCACTTCTTGTGTTCTAAATGTGGTAATGCCTTGGCTCATTTTGATGGTATGTGGCAATGAGAACCATAATTCCAGACCCACCACTGTAAAGGCTCTGATTTCAGCTCCTGAAATCATTCCAGTGTAGGCCTTGATAGCCTCGGCATCCTTGACATCATAGTTGTCCTTGGATGTTTGGTTTTGTGGTTCAGAAACTAGGCATTTCCCTGCCCTTTTTTGGCTTTGAGCCCAAATCTGGTAGACATGCTCTGCGCATAGCTACACCTACACGAAATGAATGGCAGAAGAGGAAATGGTACTCTACCTACAAACTTTAGGAGCTAGGCTAGAGCATCCCCCCCCAGGATGATGTGGAGCAGGAATTTGAACTGGAGTCTCCCACTTCCCAGGGAAGTGCCTTAACCACGGGGCTTTAGCATTAATCTCACTTGGTCTTTTAGCCAGGGCCGGGTTAAGGTCCTTGTAGGCCCTAGGCCAGGGGACGGTAACCCCCGGCACACGTGCCATAGCTGGCATGCGGGCCGAGCCTGAGCGGCACGCGGAGCCACTCAGGCTCCCCCGCTGGCCCTGCAAACCGTGTGGCCAGCAGCTGTGGCGCGTGGCTGAGGGTCCCTGCTGGCTCCGCTCCTTTGCTGAACGGCAGGAAGAAAGGGGAGTGGAGCGGAGCGGAGCGGGTCACATGGCCCCAGCCAGCCCAGAGCTGCTGCCGGCAGGGCAGAGCCGGCCCCGGCCATGGATGGCAAGAGGGCAGGTCGGGTCAGCCCAGCCAGAGCCGCTGCTGCTGGCAGGCGGCCTCTGGTTCCTGGCCCCAGCTCCCACCGGCAGTGGTGGCTCTGTGTGGGCCGACCCGATTCACCCTCTTGCTGGCCATGGCCGGGGCTGGCTCTACCCTGCCGGCAGCGGCGTGGCTCTGGGCTGGCCGGGGCGACGTGACCCGCTCTGCTCCCCTCTCCTCCTGCTGTCCAGCAAAGGGGCGGGGCCAGCAGCCCCGTGTCACCCCTGCGGACAGGATCCAGCCCCAGGGCCGGGAACTGGAGGATGCCTGCTGGCTGATGCCGGCACAGGCCCTGACCGGCAGGGCACCTGGTCTGGCCCTGCCGCCTTTTGGCTCTGCCCCCGGCACCTGCTAAGGGTGCGGTGGGCAGGGCTGGCACAGGGGACGGGAAAGGCACTACTGTTTCCTAGGCCCTTTGATGGATGCATTTCTATGGGTGTATTGATTTCTGTGAGTAGATGGATGATCAAAATTATCTCAAAGTTCATCTCAGTGTTAATTCCTTTACTTTTATGGAAAAAAAGATCGACATTGACATGACTCTGCCTCTTTGTCTATACATTATGCCTATCCTTGTGCGTGCACGTGTTCTCTCTATATACCGTATTTCCCCAACGATAGGCCGCGGCTTATACATCGATTTTACAAACTGCGTATTGGGTGCGGCTTGCTTAAATGGGGCGGCCTATCTAAAAACATGAAAACGCATTCGCTAAAAGTATAATTCAGTGCACAAAAAGACGACATACCCAAATGATTAGTTGAATTTAAATGTACTGTTTACTGCAGCAATGAACAGTTCGAAAAGCAACGCAAAGCAAAGATAGATCAGTGATGATGTTCTGTCACTTAATTGGCGCTGCCGCATCCAGCCTCTTCTTCACATTCGTCTAGTTCAGGTTCGTTGCTGCAATGTAAACATTAAACTTTTTCAAGCCTCTGCTACATTACATTACATCCTAGTATATAATACAAGCTAGGAAAAAGCAAAATTTAACAGAAATAAAAGGAACAAAAGTTGATTGTTGGCTGGGAAAAGATGAGTTTTTAATTTTCGTTTGAATGACTGGAGGGTGGGGGTACTGCAGTACAGCGATGTCAATCATCTGTCTACATGTAAATTCTTCAGTATAAAATTAGCAACACTGAAATGCAAAAATTATTAGGCTTACCTTTCTTCAAATCCTTCAAAATCAGATCCGTAAACGTCATCATCGTCGCCGAACAACTCGATTGCGACCTGTGTTGCTTTGCTGTCGCTGATGTCAGACACGCTTCCGTCACTGGTATTGCTCTCGGATATTGCAGACGTTGCTTGTGCTGCTGGTAGGCTTGTAGGTGGAGGAAGGATTCCGGCTTTGCGAAAACCGTTCTGTATACTTTCTGGTTTTACGTTGTTCCACGCCGAAATAACCCAATCGCACACTTGACTGTACGTCGCACGTCGCTGCCGGCCAGACGGAGTGAATGTATGCTCACCATCCGCCATCCATTTTTCCCACTCGATCCTCACAAGGCACTTAAATGCATGATTGACAGCAATATCAAGTGGCTGCAGTTTGCATGTAAGTCCACCAGGTATTACAGCCACGTGACCACCAACCTTGTTCACTGCCTTCTGAACACTATCCATCAGATGAGCAGACATAGAGTCGAAAATTAGCAAGGACTTCTTCTTGTTAAAAAATCCAGCACCAGGCCACCTTCTGTAGCATTTGTCCACCCATTCCACCATAACGTCTTCATTCATCCAGCCCTTCTTGTTCACTGAGACCTCGATACCCTTGGGTACTTTTTCCCTTGGCATTGTCACCCTCTTAAAAATCACGAATGGCTTCAGCTTTTTGCCACTTGCCGTGCAAGCTATAACAACCGTAAAACTTGTCCGCTCGTGACCTGTGGTAGTTACTGATATGGTCTTTTTACCAATCTTATCGACAGTGCGTGTTGATGGAATGTCCATCTGCATTGGGACCTCATCCATGTTGATGATGTCATCCGGTGTTAGTTTCAGTGTCTCGATTTCCTTGCCGACGAGCTCTCTAAAACTGTCAAGTTTCTTCTCCCAGTCATCTGGCAGTCTCTGTCCCACAGTCGTTCTGGCTCGGATAGATAGACCATTTCGTTTCATGAAGCGAGAAACCCAATTATGGCCCCCTTTGAAGTCATCAATTGCCATTTCAGTCGCCATTCCTCGTGCCTTCATTTTGATGGCTATTGTTGAAACTACCCGACTGTTCTCACGCTGCGCGAGAATCCATTCTTTAAGTCGCTTCTCCAAGCTTGGCCATTTTGCTTCCCTTGTACGCCTTGCACGCCTACGTGGCGGAAGCGCGCGCAAAGCTTCCTCATCTTTCCGCCAATTTCTCACTTGTTTTTCATCTACTTCAAAGTGGCGTCCAGCTGCACGATTGCCGTTTTCTTTCGCGAAAGCAACGACCTGGAGCTTAAATTCTGCTGCGTAGGACTTGCGTTGTGGCATGGTATCGGTAAGTGTAAAATTTTATCAATTTAATTGTTCACACTCAACTATGGTATAATGTTACTATAGAATTGCAAAGGCCTCCAGGGGCATGCCAAATTAGATGCTTTTACTTGAGAGTGGTAAATTCCAGTAACGCCGCGGCTAATAACATGGGGCGGCTTATCTTAGAGTTCTAAAACTTAAATGAGCATTTTCTGCGGCTTATAGAATGGGGCGGCCTATAATGTGGGGCGGCTTATCGTTGGGGAAATACGGTATATATCTATATATAAATGATATATAATGTACACATACAAGAAGAGATCTTTGTTAGTTTTTAATCATACAAATAAAAAACAATTTTTATAGGCCCTTTATTTTTCGTAGGCGCTAGGCACAGGGCCTACCGTGCCTTTTGGATAATACGGCCCTGCTTTTAGTCCAATGAATATTATTCATATGTAACCTTCAGGTGGGCTAAATTCATTTAATTGCCCTTCTCCAGTGCCTCACAGAAATCAATCCCAATCCCTGTGGAGGAAGCAGCTGGAGACCCAGGATCCAGTCTGCACAGGACTCACGGCGAAGCTTGCTTAGAGCTACACTCACACATTAAAATACTACTAAAAACAAACATAACAATGAACTTTATTAACTACTAACTAAATGAACCTTATCCTAAGAAAACAAACTACAATTAACCAAGAACAATCCCTTGCATGAAAGATACCCAAGAGTCCCAAAGTCTGTGTGGAGTTCACCCAACTCTCAGCTACAGTCTCTGTTCCAGTGTGGAAGCCTGAGTGGCAAGAAATAGCTGTCCTCTTCTTTCTTTGCTGGGATCCTCTGTAGCATTACATGCAGGCTTTCTCTTCTCCTCTGCAACCAGCCCTCAGTCCCATATGCATGTCTGCAAGGTCTGTTGCAAATGACTCCTTTACATGGAGAAAACGTCTTGTTCACTCCTGGCTCAGCTCCTCTCCAGAACACTGAGCACATGGTCTCCCCTCAAGGCAGCTCCTGCCTGCTGTCTGCTCAGGCTGCTGCTCTCCAGTCATCTGACTGACAACATCACATCACACCAGCAGGGTACACTGTGGAGCATGCTCAAATTGCTACCACTCCCTGCTTCTGGAAGTTTCCAGTAGTGGGTTGCTAATCTGCCCAACAACAGTAACCCACCCTCAGCAGGTCTCTCAGAGATAGCCTTTTCAGGCATATGGGTTACACATACAAAGTGGAACAGCTTCAAGAGGAGGAATTAAGAGAACCCCACCCCAGAACAGCAAATAGCCCAGTGCTTATGGCATTGACTTGGTTTCAAGTTGCTGCTCTAAACCAGGGAGAGTAGGGCTCTCAAAACAGGCTTCCTATATCCCAGGTGAATGCTTAACCACTGGGCTCTTGGTTATTCTGGCATACCCCAGCTGTCTCTCTTAGCACATTTATTCATCAGATTCGGCCTCACAGGCAAGTTAGGTAGGGGGATGCCTCCTTTGTGAATCTTGCTGGAGTGAAGATATGAACAGTTCAGTGGGGTCAGACTTGAACTGTTTTGCAGATATCTACTGGCAAAAACTTAGGTACATAGAGGATTTAGGTGTCAACAGGGTTAAGTGACAGCTGAAGGGGTGAGAGGTTGAGGATTTCAGGCACCAAAGTCCAACATTTAGGTAACACTAAGCCTTTGTGGATCTAGCTCCAGGTAATCAGTGTATGCTTCTAATTCAGAGAAGGATGAGAATGAAGAGCATCTAAATCAGTGGTTCTCAACCTTTTGTAAGTTGACACACTGCCAAGCATATCACGACCCCACAGGACACACCAGACCACCCCCACCCAGGCCAAATCCAGCCATCTATCTGGCCCTCTGTGACACACTTACTACTGTGTGACAACACAATAATGTGTCCCAACAGTGGTGGTTAAGAACCACTGATTTACAAAATAAAAGGCTGAGAGGCAACTGATCATAATAAGCCAAGGAGATGCTGCTCCCAGGTTCCCTGCCGCCCTGCCTTTTTCTCTTTCAAATAAATGCCAAGGAGACTCTTCTTGAGCTTTGGAATAGTCACTCCAATTTATTCCAGCATCCCTTTTCTCCTTTTCTGTCCTTTTTCCACCCTGTAGGTGCGACTTTTTTTTCCCCTGTCTCCATAAAACTGAAACCAAACCAAATTGTAAACGTTAATTGAAGTCTTTTTTTTTTTTTTTTTGGCACTCTTTAAAATGGATTTCCCTAATCTCTGAAGAGCTTTGAAGATGAAAAGCTGTAGATAAGTGCTAAGTATTTATTTATATCTTCACTCAACACTGGCACAATCTCCCTCTGATCTAAACTGTGTCACTTTTTAAGAATATGCTGAGTTGTATGAAGGCCATGGGATGCAGAAAGATAGGTTTGTTCTTGAAGCCTGTTCCCTCACCACATTTGATTGCCAGCACACAATGAAATCACAAACAGCGAGGTAATGTTTCAATTTTCACATCCTTGAGAAACCTGCAAAAAGACGTTTGCTCACTTTTGTTTGTATGTGAAATTTTTGTCATCCTAAAAAGCAAGCTAGCTAATTTAAACACCAAATAAAACCTCTCCACACGACAAATGAAGACCTACTGCCAGAAAGTATGCATCTCAAAACCTCAGGCCTCTCTTCAATGAGCCCATATCATATTGTAGTGAGAGAAACCCTGCACGAAGAGAAGAGCATAAGTCCTAAAGGTGAAGAAGCTCTGTCTTCTGCTGATCTATGCTGGAAAGGAAATATGCTAGTTAGGACATCCCCTGAGAACCAACTGCTCTAATCCATAAGAGGTTTCATCCTGAGGAGCATCTGTGGAAGAACCTTCATTCACTGGTTTGTGAGCTGCTAACCTCTGGAACAGGGAAACCTGACAAAAATAGAAATAATAATTGCTCAATAATGAGTGGGGAAAATTGCTACAACTTTTCTTTAAGGCAAAGCAGAAGATTGAAATATTCACCTCTGCATACAATAACTAAACAGGTTAACAATTGGTGGTGATGTGGTAATTTTTCACTTGGTGTTTTCTCATTAAAATTTCTTAGACCTGAAACTTTGTTTTTCTTTGGAAAGTTCTTATGGGAGGGAATTTTCACTTTTGAACAGCTTGCATAGTCCTATCAATTATACTACATATAGCATTCTGGTCATCAACTGCAATGATCACTGACTTCCAATGAGACAATTGTTCTATTAAAGATATGTCAGGACAACCTAACCTTCAGTTAGATTTCTGTTTTTTAAAAACAAAATCCAGTGGTTTTGAACAGTAGGAATGTATGATTCTAACAATAGATGTTAGCTATCATAGTGCAAGTGGGAGTGGTTAGGTAATTGGTCTTCATTCTCAAATGAGTAGGGACTGCTGGTCTGCCACTGCCGATCAATTTGAGAGATGCCCTTTGGCAGGGCTGGATTAAGGCAGGGGCTTTAGGGGCTGCAGCCCCAGACCCAGCCTAAAGGAGAGCCCAGTGGCCCCCCAGATAAATCCAGCCCAGCCAGCCTAAATGGTGTGCTGCCACCACTCACCTTCAGCCTGCCCACCTAGCCCCTGTGTTAGCTAGTCTCTCCAGACCAGCCAGCCAGGGAGCAGGGGAGGAGCACCGCAGACCATGGCCTCTGGTCCATGGCCCCCCGTGCCAGGCCTCCAGAAGCAGTGCTGGCCTGCGGGCCCTCCCAGAGCCCCATTCCCTGCAGTAGCACTCGCCCATGTCCACCCACAGCATTGCTGCACCCCCTCCCCCCCCGCAAAACCCCCAGAGTCCCATGCTGCAGCAGCAGCCGCCCATGGGCCACCTGGAGCCCCTGACCCTGCCCCCCACTACAGTGGGGTGGGGCCCAAGAGTGGGCAGCTCCCCCCTTGTGCCCCCTCCCCGAGTCTTGATCCGGCCCTGCCTTTTGAAATTGTACATAGTTGTGACCATTGAGAACAAACGCAAAACAAACTTTCCCAAACCTAGGGTAAATCACCATGTTGCTTCTTTGTGACGTCTTTCCGAGAGAAGCCCCAGTGTTTGGACGTGATCTTGGCAGAAAACGTAGAAGTGGCCCAATGCTTTATTTGGTGCTGGTTGTTATTACTTCCCCTCTACTTAACCAATTATTCACCTCCTCTGCTGTTCTCAAGCCACATAAAGATCGCAACATCCCTAGGCATTTTGATCAGCAAGGGCTGCTGTTGCAATGGCATGTCACCTTTTGCCTTTCCTAATAATAATTTGACTTTCAGCACCTCTTGTCCACCCAAGAGAAAGGAAGATATGCTAAAGCAGTATTTGGACCACTGGGAATATACGTCTATATTTTCAGAAGAATATACTAATTTTGTATGCCTTTGGTTTTTTGTCCCCAAACTAAGAGAACCTTTGTATCCAATTTTATGAGATGCTGAGAACTTACAACTTCCATTGACATAAAGGCACAATATTCGTGAATATTTCTGCAAATGACATATGACTTATTTGTCAAGGTACTCTTTTCATATGACCAGCAAGTCAGCGTGTTCTGCAGGAAGTGCCTTGCCTTTGGCAAGTTGTCTAAATGCCACGTCTCATAAAAGCTCCCTTTAAAAAATTATTGGCCCTCTCAATTCAATAGGAGTTTAAATTTACAAATGTTTGACATGGCAGATTGCAAATATTTTGTTATCAAATGAACCTTGAGTGTGGAGGCTTCCAGATCAGTTCCGTCTTTTCCTGACTACACGGCATTAGTCCTCTTTTCAGCCCCTGACCTTTGTGATGTTGACAGATATGAAGACAGACTTCCTTGTGTAAGAGACATTCTAGTTGAAATGTTCGTGAACAGAGTAGGTGTATGTATAGGGAGATAGGCAGGGGACAGAATACTGTATTTTGGAAAGCTGCAGTCCTTGCTATTCGCCGTCCTAAAGAATTTTATATTTGTGTAATTGTTCTCCAGAATTCTATTGAAATACAACATTACATCTTGGGAGGTGTATTTGTTTATATTTCCTACTTCAGCATTTACTTTATTATTGTATGTCAGTGTAGTCGAGTAGCTGGAAACAAGCTGGAGGTTCAGCACTATGACCCAGATCCTCAAAGATATTGTGATACCTAATTTGTATTAGTTGCAGTGGAAGTTAGATGTCTAAATACCTTTTGAGGACCTGGGCCCCTGTGACAACCCAGCTCTTAAAACCACTGACATGTTTATAGACAAAAATGGGCTAGGGACCACGCTTTGCTAAGCACTACTCTATTAATAAAGGGAAATGTTGCAGAGTTGGAGAAAAATCTCTAGTGGTAAAGAAATATACATATGATGTGTTTTCTTGCAACTGAAGATTTTCAGATGTTGGAGAATTTGCTTGGGGATATAGAGGAGATCTGGAGTACAATTTAAGTATTACTGTAGTCATGTCTTGCCAGCCTTCAGAACTATAGATAAATACTTATTTTGTTAAAGTTTTTCTTTCTTGTATATCCCACTTTTTAGTCTGTGTAGTAGACCGTGATCTTTGGAGGTGATGTATCCTTCTGAGTTATGAAAGTAACTCTTCTAGAGAGAACCTGATGAGAGGCCAAAAATGTTGAGATTTGGCTGGAAGAGGCCACCTTGATTGACTTGTGTCTATACCCTCTTATGCACAGTCTAGCAAATAAATTTTGTGTATATTCCGAGCCATTGTTGATTTGGGCCTATTGGGAGAGTTAGGAAAAGAAATGCAGGTTTTTGACAGAAGTCTCATTTCTATTATTTTACTAATTAAGGTGGGGGAAGTAATGTTCTTGCATTAAAATCTTAAATTGTTATTTATTTGGGGGAAAGGATTTTAACTAAAATAATGAATTCAGAGAGCAGGGGACAACTGCTTCTGGGTAAATTATAGGTGTCTCATTACATAGCCACCCTTTTAATTGCAATCTCCAGTTAGAAGGCATCTTTTCAAAAAAAGAAACATGCTCATATTGTGACCTAAAACTTCACAATGTTCATGCCATCAGTAATTGAAGGAGCAATTGGTTAGGATGCAAGTTGAATAAAATGCATCTTCAGCAGATGAGGGTTTATGCAGCTCTTCCTAAATCACTACTTCTAATTAATGAAGTTTCATTTGCACAAAATGACTCATTAATAATCAAACAGCAGTGTGCTGGCAGACATCCCTGCTGTGCAGTGTGCCTCTGGAAAGTGTGAAGCAGGGATGGGCAGATTTGCTTGCCTAACTTTTAACTCCAGCATGACAGGTTTGAAAGTTTGGCTTGACTTCTGACAAGCAGCTGCAGGGGCTGGAGAGTAGGAGCAGAAAGTACCCAGACTGGAATACTGAGTAATTGGCACCATATCTGCATTAATGACTTGTCTCTATGAATAGTTAGGGTGCAGCAAGATGGGGGTAAACCTTACCAGCTAGCTGGGGGGGGGGGGGGAAGGCGCATGGGAAGGAGTACTGTGGCCTCTGGCCTGCCCCTCCCCAGCCTCCTGCAGCACTGCCAGCATGTGCCGGCCTGTGCCCCCTGCAGCAGCATAGCCCCTCCACGGACCCTGCCTCCCCACAGCAGCACCAGCATGCCCCCACCAACCCTCTCTGCAGTGCCAGCCAGAACCCCAGAGCCCCTAACCCCACCCCCCAGCAAGGCAGACAATGGGAGTCCCTTAAGGGTGGGCAGCCCCAGGCCCCCGGCCTTGATCCAGCTCTGCTTCTCCCATCCACATAGATAGCTAATGCCTCTTGGGCTGTGGATTAGCCATGCTACTGGGAGAGATCTCTCCTGTTGACTTAGTTTCTTCATTAAAACGCTACAGCATGCAGCTGCACGGATGAAGCATTTTAAGTGTAGACCTACCCTACTAGGAACAAGTCTGTGTTTGTCCAGAGTGGTTCAGTGACTGCCAGTCACTTTGTAAAAGTGAGTTTGGACAACCCCCATACATTTGTTCCAGGCTACAGACATTTGTGGTTTACTTTAGTGAAGACAATCCTGGGATTTAGTGGTGGGGAGGAGCAGATTGGGGAGGTGGGGAGGAATATGAGAGAAATTATAATATAAAAGTAAATGTAGAGCTAATTGATGGCTGATCCTAGGTGTGCTAAAAGGCAAGGGAAGGGCATAGAAAATGCATTCCCCACCCATATAAAAATCTAATTGCTTGGGCTGTAGCATTCCAGCCTACAACTGGTGCTCGCTGCAGCTGAGGATGCATGGCAAAATTCATCCGCCATCCTTTGTGCCAGTAGGAAGTGACAGAGCTTCAGTAGACATTGAGGACAAACTACACCTTGTTAAATGCATAGCAAGAGTTTCCCATGATCCTTACCCTGTCCCCTTCACTCCTGGAAATAGTCTTCCTCCACACCCTCTTCTTCATCTGCCCTGCTCCATTCCTCTTCCAGAGCTTGGAAAGCTATAATTTAGCCCAGAGTATATTTTATGCCTGAAGCATCTAAAAATGTGCTCAACATCTCACAAAACTAGTGAAGTCCTGATTCTTGCCCAGAAGAGCTAGCAGCCTAAATTTAACATGTCAAATGAGGGTCATTAAAGAGAAAAGGGTGGGGAGGAGGAGGAGAAGCTGTGGGTTATAATAATGATAGCACAGTTACTCAGGATGGTGCACACATCATGATGACAATACCTGAACTCCCTGTCACTGCTTGTAGGTCAGGCAACAGAAGATGTCTAGAAAAAGGATTTGAATGTGGTAAGGAGGTGAGCATGGCTTGGGATTGGCCTGCTACTGGCAGATTTCAGCAGCAGTTGATGGAGGATATGCAAGCTACATAAAGTAGATTCCTATTGACTGTCTAACTTTTACTGAAGGTGGTGAAAAGCCCTCCCCATCAATGCAGTGTTACCCTTCTTGCAAGGGAGGATTAATGCTATCAACTTCCAGGTTCGATTGAATGGGTCTTCACTGCCGCTCAATCAAGGCTTCAAAATCAGTGCTACCAGCCGTGTAGACATACCCAGGGTCAACAGGCTCTGGAGGGGTATTCTGAAGATCAGGCGCAATATGGAAAAAACATGGTGTTGGCTGGGTGAAGGAGGATTGAAGATGAGAATACTGAGTCTGGGGGACACCATTGGTTAAGTGCAGGGGATTAGGAAAGTCAAAAGGAGACCCGGTCCCAAATTCGATGAAGGGCCTAGAAGGCAAGATCATAAATATTGAATCTGAAGACCAGTCCAGAAATGATACACTAAAGTGATTCAGGAATTAGGGAAGACCTGGCCAAAGTAATGGGCACGAAGAAGAAGAAATACTGTACAGGGCTATATGCTTTTTGCTAGTCTGGCTTTATTAGAAATGGAAGACGCCCCACCTCCATCATAGCAAACTTTAAGAATTGTTATTAAAAACAACAACTTCCTTGATTAAAAAAACAAATGAAAAAAACACATGAAAAAAATCTCATGAGCAAATGGTGTGAATAAAACGTATAGTTTGGTTCAACAAATATCAAATGCAGGAAAGTTCATCCATCCCTGCCATGAAGAACTTTGAACCCTTCATTTTACTGGTAGTCAATATAGGGTGGGGCTGGGGGTGGTGGTGGTTGTTTTAAGATGGGGTTGGCAACCTTTACAGACCCCCTATGCTACCCCCTCACTTTCTAACTCTCTAGGATCAGCCAGCAATTAGTCCCAGCAGCCCTCTCCACCAAAAAGAAAGTGGCCGCCACCTGAAAACTCAGTATTAGCCACAGATGGAATTGGGGGCTGGGTATGGTCCCCAGGTCTATCATGAAAGCAGATGCCTGGAGTGGCTCCTCTCAGCAGCATGAGGTCCCCAGGCACATCGTGGAAAAAAGCTGCCCAGAGTGACTTCTCCTGGCCCCCCGGCATGCTGCAGAGAGGAACCAGGCAGGGTGGCCGCTTTCCATGGCATGCCTGGAGAACCCACCCCTCCACTGCCAAAAGGAGGTATACCACCGAAAGGAGCTGCCCAGCGTGGCTTTTGGTGACGAGTGGCAGTTTCGACAGTGCCACGGAAGGGTGCTGTGTGCCACTCCCAATGGGCTTGAGTGCCACTCTTGGCCCACCTGCCAGGGGTTGCCTACCTCTATTTTAAGATGTTATTAATTTCAGTCCTTAATGGAAACAGTTGTGGGAGAATAAAATACCAGTTGTGGGAGAAAATTTGTTTTCTCTTTGGAGAAAAAACAGCCAAATAAAGACCCAGATTAACCAAAAGCTCCGTAATAAAATACTCATCAGAACTACAATTACATATTGAGTTTGTGGCCCATTAAGAGGTAAAATTACATGAGGGGCTTTTGCTACAGTGATAGTCTTCTTGAATCTCCTGCCTTTAGGGAAGAGATGTTTTTTTCCCCTCCTGTACTTTGCCTAGTCTTGGCCCCTGAAAAAATATGTTTAACCATCATACAGTCACTTGCCTGAAATTGAGCTACCTGTTACCCTCATCCTTCCCTCTCCTGCACCTTCCACCAGCACTAAACTACCATCACAAAAGAAGTCTATGCAGATGCTCCCGTAGACATAATGGGTTTTATTTTTAGTACAATAAGTGTATTAACAATGCAGTTACCCAGCAGTTCTTGTTTGGATGCCTATAATTACCAGTGGTTCATATAAATGGAAGCTTCAATACATGACTCTAATAATTACTGTATAGAATAGAATGACACTATCTGGATTAAGAAAAATACCGAAGCACCAATATCAATTCAGTCACATAATTGACATTGTGGTTATATTAATTAGGACATCAAAGTTGTATACATTATGTAATTACACTGTAGTTAATTGTAACTAGACTGTCATTAGTCTGTGTATTATAAACAAACCAAATTATGTGACATAGTGTTATAGAGAATATTAACCATGTCCCATAAATCCATGATGTAAATTGACAATTTATTGGCCTTATACTGTGGAATAATTTTGGCTTAATGTGTTTTAGTGGGCTTTGAATCAGATACTTGAATTATTGTTGAGGGTGGTCCAGAACTTGAAGTCAATGGAAGTAATTCTATTGACTTTAATGGGCTGTGGATCAAGCTCCTTGTTAGAATGTATTATGTTGACAACCTCTGCAGAGTTCTGAATTAGAGTTTTATGTACACATCAGTCTCACTGGTCTTTTTAAAAATCTGCAGTAACAAAAGTTGAAGCAGTACAGTGTGATTGATATTCAGATCAGTTTGGCATCCATTAAGCCACAAAATGACGTGCATCTTAGTTCATGCTGGCCTACGAAAAATCTCCACTACACTATATTGACAAACCATCCGCAGCAGGTTTCTGAAAAGGAGAAACATTTCAGATAATATTTAGGTGATCATTTCTTTAGCTGTGTGTCTCAGCCTAGCTGGCCAAATCCATGTGTCTTTTCATATTTATAACATTATTAAAGTATAATTATTGAATGCAATTTAAACAGAAAATGAAATTAAACTTATGTTTAAACTAGACTTGAAAATAAAAATCTGTTAGTTCAAAGCTCTCATGTTGGAGAACCCATGTTCTCATTAGGCTGTTTATATTTGACTCGTTCTAAAGAGTACTTGTTATAATCTGTTTACTATTTATGAACGGGCTGAATCTTAACATAGTGACTGTTTTGTGTTCAGACTGAGAAGGGAATAGAAACAAAGCGATTATCTTAGTTAAACAATAGAAAGGTGGAGAACAAACGGAACAAGGGATACCAGAGGATCTCACCAAAGGAGGAAAGAGAGGGTCTTCAGATATCTCTTCTTTCCCTGGGACCTGATCCAGTGCCAATTAAATCAATGGAAAATGGATTGAGCCCCGTGAGGTAAGTAGCCGACTTCTATATTTGTAAGTAGCAAATCTGGGTGATTGTAAAAACATGCTCCTCTTTCCCCTCCCACAGTCTATTCACTGTACTATTTCTATGGTGCTGATTCCTGGCTCTGAAGCTTTTCCTTCTGTTCCTTAAGTTTTAACTCTGAGTCATAATGATGTTCAGTGTTGATGTGCTGGTACAATGATGAGATGCCTTGTGAAATTGCTGAAACAATAACATACTTTTACTCAATGGGACAAAATGGTGTTATTAAATATAATGCTACCTCATATGTGGGCAGGAGAACACCTGCTCTGCTACACATTATTCAGAAGGGGACTTCCTTTATGCCTTAAGCTGAACATTTTGTAAGGTGTCTGATTCTAATTCCTTTATTGATGTTGAAAAGTACATCAGACTCAGGCCCAAAGTGAGTTGTACTGGGGCTCTTTCACATTTTGCAAATTGCTCAGGAGGGACTCCTACTCCATATTACCTGGGCAGGTTAAGTCATTAAAATACATATCACAGAGATGGAGAATATATCATGTAGAGTCCAAGTCAATAATAAAGATGTCTATTATGGCAATCAAAATAGTGTAACAAAGTCAGACCAGACAACTGCAAGAGATTGCTCCTATTCGGAGCTGGGAAGTGGGCAGACTCACCCAGCCCTCACCCCACAGTTGAAGGCCCTTCCCCCAGCCTAAGGGCAGGAACTACTGAACCCAGGACTCAACTAAGCATGGAGGACACCTAATGAGAAAATAGGGAGAGCATGAGGGTCAAAAGGTTGCAAGAGAGTGGTCGTATTGGGTACCGGGAGATAGGTGCCCACAGCTTAAAGTACCTCTCCCAGCCTAAGGAGAAGTAACTGCTGAGCCCAGAACTCAACTGAATGTGGACGACTACAACTGAGAGAAAAGGCATGAAGGTCAAAGTGTTTAATGGGGGAAACTTGAAGGAGATAATGAGCAAAGAACCCTGGATAGCACCCATTGCTCCTCAAAAGTATCTAAGGAGTCATCAGAGGTGGCCTTGAGGAACTCTGTCCATATACATAATTGGACAGAGGAACAGAAGTAGGCTCCACAGTCACAGAACACCCCCTCCGCCAACATCCTCTCCCTGGTGTTGGCCAGTGCTAGGAGGAGGTTGATGAGGCATTATCATGACTTCATGAAGTCATGGATGGGGTGTGCATATATCAGAATGTGTGGGGAGATGCAAGATGGTGGTGGAAGACAGAATAGTAAAGGCCCTTTTCTCCAGGAGCTGAGAAAAGTTTCTCAGATCATTTAGGGACACCTGAGCCCAATTAAGAACTGCCCATGACCTTTAAACTTCCCCATTTTTCTGGTGCAAGAGAAGGAGGAAAGAAAGGAGATAAGCTGCAGTGGGGCTAATGACAACATGAAGAAAAGCCTTCTTGTAGTGACAGCATGTAAAAAAGCCTGCCTTCAGGGGTAAGCAACCACAGTAAGGAACTATTTGGGAAAGGACTGGAACCCAAAGGGCCAGAAAAACAAGACAACACCCCAGAGGTGTCTTCTCTAATATCAAAGGCTCTACTGTAAGAGGAATTCTTTTCCTATAGTATCTTCATGCAACAATAGTGAAACCCAGTGAAAGTTAATCATTGGAGTGTATGTAGAGTGTGGGTGTGTACCGTGGGGAAGAGATGGGTGGAAAGAGAGAAAAATAGTTATCCTTGCCATTCCTGTTTTAAAGAGCATCAATCTGAGTTTAAATCCCACACTGAATACCAATCTTGAAAAAACAAATGCTTATTTTTAGTCAGTACAATTTTTCCAGGGGATAATTTTGTTTTATAGAGGTAACTTAAAATTGACTTTTAGACTAATCAGAAACTTCTCTAGAACTCCTTTAAGAAATGCTCATTCAAGGTTGAATTTTCACCTTACATGTTCTTTCCAGTCTTCCTTTAAGGTTAATGTTCGAAAACAATTAGTGGCAACAGTAAAAATAAAAAAAAATAAAAAAATCCACATCTAATTTTTTTGTTGTGAAATTGTAGATTTGAACAGTGAGGAAATAGCAACAATTAACATCCCCCATAAGGGATTTATTATGAAGAATGATATTAAATGATCTGAGTAATGTGTGTGAAAATTTCACACTAACTAGTTTGGATACAATTAGTTTGTCTGTAACAAATCCGAATGCTAAATTTAGTTTACCAGGTTGGAAAAAAATGTTAGGGGTGCAAAATGGGCTGTTCTTCAGACAGAAAGTAATGAAACTTTTGTATAAAGAGCAAATATGTTGAATGTTTTAAAAAATGTTTCCTTCTTACTTAAGAACTTAGGAGGGCAGGTTACTAAAATAATTCACTAGTATCTTTGGGGACAATGAGAGTCAATATAGATTATGCTAGAATCAATATTCAAGGCTAAGTTTTCCATCTTTGTGGTATTTTTGAAGATCTGGAGTAGAAAGTGATCATCCTTCCCTTGTCCAAACATTTGGGTGAGAGTTAATATAAGATAACATCTGGTATGTTAAGGAAGAGGGAGAGGAAGGAATTTGTGTTATACTCTGCCCTTGGAAGTTCTGCATGGCATCCATCTATCTGAATGGAGAACATGATTCTATATCAGAAGCTTGTCTCGCTCCGCAACAGAAGTTGGTCCAATGACATGTACTACCTCACCCACCTTATCCTGTTAATAGAACAGGCAGTGAAAGGTAAAGACATGATTTGTAATATTAAACTATTTAATAGAAATGAAGGTGATGACAGCAATAGAAGTAAAATCTAAATGGAACAAATCACAGTTTTTCCATCTTTCAAGATAACTAGGCAAATCATGGGCTCAAAGTAATAGTAAGGAAAATGTCATGTACAGCTCTTCAGAAGACTGTAGGTGACATAACAATGGAGCAAAGCAAAGAACAAGGACTTCCTACTAAGTATATAGGCAAGACATGAATAAGGGAAATCTCCAACTGAATACCAGCATGAAAGAGTGTCTAACTTCTTGAAGTGCAAGACAATCTCTCAAAACCTAAAGAGGGCAATTTGTCTCCAGGTTGTTTTGAACATTGGTTGCAAAACGGATAGGAAATTTTGCCAAGAGCAGAGGTTCATAATACGGTGAAAGAGTAGGATGAGCTGTCTGAATGCAATAGTGAGGGGAAAACTAAGGTGCAGAGTGTGGAAGAAATAAGATATTGAAGTTGTATACAAGGAAGATGAAGAGCCAGTTACAGTTGTGAATCCAAATTAAAATTATCTGGTGCTTCTTCCTGCCCACCAAAGTCGTGGAGTTCTTTCGGCCGACTATGCTGGATCAAACACCTGGAGGGGATATGGCTTCAAGAGAAACATGTATTTGCCAACTCAATGCTGATCGCCGGTGCCAAAAATCTTTCTTCAGAGAATGAAAAGCCATCTTATTAGATGACTGAAATGCAAAGTACTGTCTATATACCATGAAATACCATTGGATTAGATGAAGCAGTGTTGGTAGGGGACAAGAGGGATGTTTTATATGTGCATTTGAAAGACGAGGAGAAGCTGAGTCCCAATTCACAGAATCCAACACAGAAAATGACCATCTTTCTACCCCACACAGTTAGTTCCCAGGATAGATTTATTGGAGTGTTGCTTTTCATTACTATTCTTCACTGGCACTGTTGGGCAAACTCCTGCAAAAGGAGAAATTCTGTGTGAAGAAAAATGGAGTGAGGCACAAGTCTAAGGAGGAAGACAACAGGGAGTTATTTTTCCTTCATTAATTCCATCTCCCATTAAAGGTACCAGGGGTAGCAAAGAGATTTTTTTGCTTGCTTGCTTGCTTGCTGATGATGAGGTCCCAACTGCTCACTGTTGGGAGTAGGAGGAGTATGTCAGCAGGAGAGAACAGATGGCCAAGCAAAATGTGGTTCTGAGACATCAGTGTCCAAGTCTTATCTGTTAATGCTGGATAGCTTTTTACCTGATTTGCTATCTCATTATTGGCTATTTGATGTTGCCCTAACACAGAATAACTCCTTTGTCTTCAGCTCAGCCAGAACATTTTTGATTGTACAAGGCAGAAGGATTTCAAATGTCACTAAATCTCATTAATAAACAAACAAATTAACTTGGTAAACCCCCATCCAGCTACAAAGAAGATTTGTCTGGGCTGCCAAAGAATTTTTATTACATCTAATATTCTGTTAACTAACTACATTCTTTCTTCAGTTTTAAAATGGATACGTATTAAACTGCTTTTGCTGTAGTAAAAAATCACCACAACTCATAATTCCCTGCTTCAACACTCTGATTAAAAATTAGCTCAGATCAGCTAACAATTTGATTAGCTGATATCCTTCAATTAAATTCATTTATGAAGCAATCAGTGTCAGTGAATTTATAATTCCTATCTCTGTGAAATATTCATAGGACATTTAGAATTGACAGAGGTACAGAGAAGGTCAACAAAAATTGTTAAAGCCTGGTCTGTACCAACCGGTAAAGTCAGTGGCAGTTGACAAGGGTTACACAAGCCACACAGTGTAGTTTGTGTAACTTACATCGACTTCCTAACGTCTCTTCTACATATCATCCACTATGCTGCCCCAACAGGAAATGTGTACCTGTCGACACAGCACTACGCTTTTTCTGGAGGTGGTTTTAATAGATCAACTTACAAATCAATTGAGCAGGTCTTCATTGCCATTCAATCAAACCAGATAAACAAATGTGATGGTGCAAACTTGCTGCCCTCAGCACAGACATAGCCCAAGGGTATGGAACAGCTTCTAGACAGATTAAAAAGACTGGGACTTTTAAGTCTGGAAAAGAGATGACAAAAGGGGATGTGATAGGTCTATAAAACTATAAATGATGTGTTATTTACTCCTTTCCATGACCCCAGGTCATCCAATGAAATTAAGAGGCAGCAGGTTTAAAACAAAACAAAAAAAAGCAAGTCCTTCTTCACACAGTGCATGGTCAGCATACGGAATTTGTCATCAGGGGGATGTTGTGAAGGACACAACTATAATGGGGTTAAAAAAGAATGAGATCAGTTCAAGGGGGATTGGTCCATCAATGGCTATTGGTCTTCATGCCTGACTCTCTTGACTATGTGCTGGGTGTCCCTAGCCTCCAACTGCTAGAAACTGGGAGTGGACAACAGGAGATAGATCACTCGTTGATTGCCTATTTGTTCTTGCTGAAGCATCTTGCACAGACCACTTTTGGAAGACAGGATAGTGAGCAAAATGACCATTGGTCTGACCTAGTTTGACTGTTCTTATGTTCTCATGACACAAGTGCTTTAAGGGCTGCCAGGGTGGATTTAAGGATCAGGGTCCAGTGAGCATATAAACAGTGAGGAAGTCTTGGGGAAATGAGCTGAAAAGTCAGATGATAGCTAGGTAGACAAGAGGAGAAGGGTCCTGGGCAGCTGGAAGAGCAAGTGGTGTAGGTGGGAAGTGCAGCTTCTTGCTTCCTCCAGTTCACGTGGCTTCCCCTTCCTCCCTCCATTCCCCACGCTTAGGGGAGAAGTATTTTTTGAACCATCTGCAAAATATAGTCATTACTCCCCTTTATTTATCAGACCCATGTATGTAGCTATTACACGGGGACTTTCTGGAGAGTTGGTGCTGAACTCTGTCAATTGCTCCGTCAAAGATTTTGCCAGCATATGAACTCAACCACAGTGTACGTTCATTGAGTTCATTCTGGTACCAAATTTCAATACTGTAGCTGATGCTGTTTCCCAGGCTTCCAAAGTGGAAAAAATTGATATTTTAAATTGAACTTGGATTTTTTTGTTTTCTTTTTAAAATCTTGTTTAAAATCAACAAAACTGAAGAGAGAGGGGTGAGATCCACTAGTTTTAAAAGTTTGAAGGATTGCCTAAGTAAGATAGGAGACTCATTTTCAAGATACTTAGGCAAGTAGAAACTTAAGCTCTAGTCTCTTTCACTTAGGCATTTTTGAAAATGTCTCCAGAGTTAGCCAAAACAATCAGTTGAATTCATTGACCAGCATTCACCCTTCAATTCCTTTAATACATGATATAGTTGTAAATGTGAAACATATTTTGATAAGAAAATTGTATGCCTCCAAAACATTTAAGATTGTTTTGCTAATACAAATTAATCTTATATACTGTTTGTGTAATTAATCCAATTCACGTTTCCATCCTAATTGAGCTTGACACAAATATAGATCAAAAAGTTAATTATCTGGTAAATAAGCAATATATTCAGCATTTTCTAACATACTAAAGTTTACAATTAATATGAATCTGAATCCTAGGTGACAAAAAGATATGCCCAATCTAGTGTAAAGCTTCTATTTAGTTGTAAATCAACATGTTTAAATGGTTATATCAATCAGCAATAATGCATCTTCCTTTAGAAAATAATTGAGGTTGACTAAAATCGATTATTTTAAAAATTGAGGCTTTCCACGTGATTTAAAGCAGTGGTTTTCAAACTATGGGTCAGGACCCAGTACTGGGTCACAGACCCTCAGGGACTTGCTGCCCCCTGCTGCCACCACCAAAAGACTGGAATGTATTGCTGAAAGTTGTAATTGTTGGGTCACGGGCATACATAATTTTTTTTTTAAACTGGGTCCCAAGGAAAAAAATTTGAAAACCACGTGATTTAAAGCAATCCATCTTGCAGGGTTCTATCCTTTTTATTTTCTTCTTCCTGCTCCTTCATTTTTACATTCTTTTTTCTCCAGAATACTGGTATCTTTTGTCTCCTTAACCTTTTTCAGATTAATTTTTCTCCTTCTCATTTGTTTCCCTTTCTCTCTTCTTCCCACATTCTTTCATGACACCTTCTTCTCTTCAGTCTCTTTTCTTGTCTGAGCTTTCTCTTTCCTTTCTCCCTCCTCTTCCCTATCCCAACTTCTCTTGTCTAACTGCCCCTCAGTCTCTCCTTCCTTCCATCACTCTGGTCTTTCCTTCTTTCTCAGATCCCGCCCAGGGAACCCGTTACTCAGACTGTGCTGCCAAGACTCACCTCATACACATGCTCATGTACCTGACACCATCTGCATCCATTTCAGAGACTCTTCAATAACAGCTTCTGACCCCAAGGACCTCTACTATCCTTTCTGCCAGCTTAAGCAGACCTGCCCTTTGGGGCCCACAAAGCATGTGGCTCTGAGTTTTGTGGGAATTAAAAACATCAAGGAGAATCTGATTTCTTTAAAAAAAAACCAAAAAACAAACAAAAAAACCCCGCTCTAGTTCCTTCCCTTGTGGGAATGAAACTGGTCATTAGGCTGAAAGCAGCATGCAACTGGGCTTCACTTTTGCTGCAGGAGCCCAGAGGTAAGAAACCCGAAAGGTCCTGCCACTATTCTCTTTAACACGTTCTTTGAAAAATGAGTCAGTTCTATTTGTAGTGCATCCCATCAGATCAGATCATTAGCACTCTCCAAAACCCTCAGGCCATCATTGTGCTTGGTAATATGATTCCAGTGAACCGGAACCTTTTAATTGGGGGTGAACTGGAGCCCAGGACAAGAGCCAGGAAGGCTTGCCTGGGACTCAGGAAATACTGGGTTCAATTCCTAGTTCTGCCACAGACTTACTGTCTGACCTAGGTCATATCATGTAATCTTCCCATGCCTCCATTCCCCATCTGTGAAATGGAGATAATGCTACCCTTGTCAAGCTTATCTGTAAGACCATGGGGGGTGGGTTCTCTATCAGCAAGCCTACTACAGTGGGCATTTCTGGAAGCCACAACTAAAATGCACACACCGTCTCGGTTTAGAAGACCTGCAGCGCTTGTACCACTAGTGAATTCATTCCTAGGTGTGCTGTTGTAATGGCCAGCACAGTTGTATTGTTTGTTTGTTTGTAGGGGCCACTTCGTGATAGCAAAAGAAAGCTGCATCTTTCAGGGAGAATATAACAGGCAAGCAAAGGACTCAGGCTTAATTACCCAAGAAATGTCTTACTCAGTCACTTTACAGTTTAACTGCACCAGAGAGTAACAGAACTTTGAAAAACAAACAGGCCTGAGATGCACACCTGAGACTGAGGTCAAGCTAGCATTCACAGTAGTGGGGAGACCTCTGAAGCAGCTCAAGGTTTCAGGCATGTGGCACCGTGGCAGTGACTGGCCCTTCACCCAGAGCAGCAGCCACCTTTTAAAACAGCCTTATGTCCTCCTTATTGCTCATGTGCTTCTACTGGAGAAATCTCTCTCATCACCCCCCTCATTGAGTGATTCTGTGCACAATAGGCGACGTCAGTGGCCCTCGCAATGGAAACCCTATTGTTCCTGTAAGGTAAACTCATTCAGTGGTGATGGTCATGCTTTGTGCCAGGTTCTCAGATACAGTCGTTCCACTAGGCTTGAAGTCTTCTCTACAAAATGGATTCTCTAATCCACAGTCAAAATGGAGCCCCTGAAAAGAAACAATGATAATTTGACAGACATATCCCCAATCTGTTTTACTTTATACTCTGGGCTATTCCTAGATGATGGAATAGCTTTTTGCAAACATAGTCAGCTGGGTTTATGTTAAAGAAGCCTTGAGTACACCAGAACTAGGCAGGCCCCCACTCCGCCCAAGAATAGAAGCAGCATAAAGTCACCTTTGCCATTTCCTCCATTCCTGCACTAAACTTAACTCTGACATAACCGAGCTGAGGCCAGTTGCTAACTTGCCTTCCTATTACCTTTCTAAACCCTATTCCATAAGCTCAGCCTCATGAAGATTTCCTGCATGTATCCCAGAGAGAAAACAAATTATCTGAATGAACTGAATTCATCAGGCTCTCTCTGAGCACAGTCAGGTGCAAAAGGAAAAAAAATATTTGGCTGTTGCTCCTGTCAGACAGCGCACCAGCTGCAGCAAGCTCAGGCAAGTCACTTGTAGCCAATCAAAACAATAGTCTTATATCCAGCCTACCTTCCTTCAAGGAATATCTGGCAGGCAGTTTTCCTAGTCAGTCCCAGGGCTTCTCTCCTACCCTGAGAGCTAAGGAACTGTGCTCATATGCTCTCGCTGTCTTAACCCTCTGTGAAGTTTTAACCGCTCCTGCCAAGCCTGACACATACTATAAGTGCAGCACGCCCACTGCAGCTCATTAACCCTTTACTGGCCAGGGTGGGGTTTGTACACCCCATCACACTTTGTTGAGTGTTTACCACTATGATGCACAGCAATAACACTTTGACTAGTAATAAATACGAATGGCTCCGAAGACATGCCTGGCAATACACTGGCATCAAAACATACAATTGTGAACCAGAGCAAAAAAGTTCGTTTTTTTTTCTTCTGGGTCTCAGGAAACAAAGCATACTGGCATTCCCGAAATCTTGAGAGGAGTAAGGAAAAGAGACGGGCTACTCGCCTAACACATCTGGAAGGTAGCAGTTAATGTATATAAAAATATTGGACTTTGTCTTGACTTTTCCTAACCACAATATTCTTCTCCCCTTGGTCCTAGTATGCACCGAAAGATCCCAAATCTCCACTTCCTGTCTTTCCGCTGAGTCCTACAGCAAGTGACTCAGTCCTGAGTAGAGTGCACCGATTTTCTGCATTCTGTCTGTGTGTACTAGGCCAGAATTTTTCAAGGCCATATACCATACATGTTCTGTTTTTTCTATAGAAAACAGCACACTTCTCTAATAAAGCCTTATTGGGGAACCAAATCACCCTCAAGTGTTTGTAGGGAATGGCAATTTTCAAATAGTAGCAATGCAAGAAGGGATCAATCCTGACTGCTTCATGGCTGCTGGAACCTGGAGGGCCACAGATGCAGTGGAGCTGGTGCAGTGGGCAGGATTTGTGGAATGCACAGAGGAGGTAGGAGTTTACCACAGAGATTTCCTACCTGTATTGCTTAAAGGGCATTTGAGTGGGACAGAGTACTGGGGCAAATGGTAGGCATGGGACTAGATGGAGCAACTGGGACCAGGACCAGCAAATTTTCAGCTATGGAGATTATCCATCATCCCTTGTCCCAGGGACCTCAAGCCTGCAATATCAACCACAGAGCTCTTTGGGGAAGCATTCCTAACCCTTCAACCCTCAGCCTCAGAAAAATTTAGTACATGGCCCAACCGCTCAGCAGGCATAGAGTATAGAATTTGGATCCAAACATGCTTCACAGAATAATCCAAATCTTAGAAAATCCTAAAATCTTGTAATCATAATGGATGTACACTTTTTTCCTTCAACACACCACAACACAAAACACACCACATCACACACATTTGCTTCATTAAAGGGGAAGAATTCATAATAAGCCTGAGAAGATGCCTACTCACTCTGCCCACTGTAGCCTGCTTCTTTATCAGTGCTTTCCTGCATAACATAATCTGACTAAAGAAACGTGAAAGGAAGGCTAGCCACAGGTTTTGTGTGCTACACTCGGAAACGCTCTGACCTGGGTCTAGTAGCAATCCTTAGCTCAAGCAGGTGGCTCCAGATCATTGGAGCACCATGTTTTGCATGCTTCAGTAACAAGAAAATCTTTGGGTCTATATAGAATCATAGAATAATAGGGATGGAAGGGACCTCACGAGGTCATCTAGTCCAACCCCCTGCTAAAAAGCAGGACCACTCCCACTAAATCACCCCAGCCAGGGTTTTGTCTAACCGGGCCTTAAACATCTCCAAAGATGGAGATTCTACCACCTCCCTAGGTAGCCCATTCCAATGCTTCACCACCCTCCTAGTGAGAAAGTTTTTCCTAATATCCAACCTCGACCTCCCCAGCTGTAATTTGAAACCATTGCTCCTTGTTCTGTCCTCTGTTACCATCAAGAACAGCCTAGCTCCCTCCTCTTTGGAGCAACCCTTCAAGTAGTTGAAGGTTGCTATCAAATCTCCCCTCAGTCTTCTCTTCTGCAGACTAAATAAGCCTAGTTCCTTCAGTCTCTCCTCATAAGTCATGTGCCCCAGCCCCCTCATCATTTTTGTTGCCCTCCGCTGGACTCTTTCTAATTTGTCCACATCCTTTCTGTAGTGGGGAGCCCAAAACTGGACACAGTATTCCAGATGTGGCCTGACCAGTGTCGAATAGAGGGGAATCATCACATCCCTCTATCTGCTGGCAACACTCCTACTGATGCAGCCTAATATGCCATTGGTCTTTTTGGCAACAAGGGCACACTGTTGGCTCATATTCATCTTCCCATCCACCATAACGCCCAGGTCCTTTTCTACAGCGCTGCTACTTAGCCGATCAGTCCCCAGCCTGTAGCAGTGCATGGGATTTTTCCGTCCTAAGTGCAGGACTTTGCACTTGTCTTTGTTGAACCTCATGAGGTTTCTTTCGGCCCAGAGTTCCAATTTGTCCAAGTCTCTCTGGATCCTGTCCCTGCCCTCCAGAGTATCTACCATTCCCCCCAACTAGGTGTCATCTGCAAACTTACTAAGCACGCAGTCTGTTCCATCATCAAGATCATTAATGAAGATGTTGAACAGAATGACCAGGCACAACACTGGGACTTGTATCTGTCTCAGCTCCCTGGAATCTTGTGACCAGTTTGGTCAGCACTACTGACTAGCTTCAATTGTGCACGTGAGAAGTCAGTTATAGAAAATGATTTAGAAAAGCAGATGGTCTGATAAAAGCAAAGACAGCAGAGATTATAATGCCTCACTAAATTACGCCATTTATTTTTAAGAAAAGTCAGCGGTCAGCTGGAATGCAACCTTCCCTTTATCCAGAGGCGGCCTTAGCCTATCTGGGGCCCTAGGCAAAGGCCCCTTGCGGCCGGGGCCCTCTATAGAGCTCCCTAGCACTGGCTCCGCCCTCCCTCTGCAGCCTCAGTGTCCCACAAGAGGCCCCCCAAAACCCCACCCACAGCCCCAGATCCCTGCAGCCAGCCCCCTCCACCTCACTGGAGCCCCCCCCCCCCCACAGCCCCAGTACCCTGGCCTCCACCTGCAGCCCAGTGCTCCACCCAGGGCCCCCCACAGCCCTGGATCCCCTCAGCCCCGGGCCCTGCCTAGGGCCCCTCCGCAGCCCTGGATCCCTGCGGCCGCCCCCCTCCATGGCCTCAGTGCCTCACTGGGGTCCCTGAAACCCCCCTCGCGGTCCTCCACCCTGCCCGGGGCCCCGAGAACCCCGCAGCCCTGGTTCTCCACAGCCGGCCTCATCTGTGGCTCCAGCGCCCTGTCAGGGGCTCCGAAACTGTAACCGGTGCCCCGCTGGGTGCCCCAACCTCCCCACCACCACCAAAGGCAAGGGGGCAGGGCAGGAGCACAAAGAGCTGGTCTTCTGGCTGGCCCAGCCCGCCCCCCAAGGGCGGAGCAGCCGCCCCAGGGGTGGGGCAGAAGCACGGAGCCTGGCCTCTGAGCTAGCCCATACGGCCCACTGTCCCACCCCCTCCACCGCCCAGCAGCGGGCCCCCCTGCAGACCAATTGGCCACAGGAATGCCCCCAGCCACTGGGGCCTGGCCGGCCCCCGCCCCCACCATGTGTTCTGCAGAGCGGGAGGCAGACACAGCTTTTGGGGTAGGCAAAGGGGCCCCTTGCTGCTCAGGGCCCTAGACGGCCATCTGCTTAACCTACCCCAAAAGCTGCCTCTGCCTTTATCTGTAGGAGTACCTGGCCCAGGCTTGCAAAAGCAATGATGACCCCGAGAGCTCAGGTTTCTGATCCTGCCTGATTTGTGTGCTGTATTTTCTTCCTGTCTCTAGCAGATTTCTGGCTTGGAGGCTTGCAGAATTGGGACTGATTATTACTTGTCAACTGGACAGAGAGGGGTTCGTTTGTAGGGGATGAGAGAAGAAAAATGCAGAGGAGAGAACAGAGTAGGGGTGGGAGTAAAACAAAGCACAGTAAGCAAGACAAAAGTGAGTTAAGTAGAACTTTGAGGGGAAGTCTACTATTGAAAGACAGCCTTTTATCAGACCACGAGAACATTTAGGAAGGAAAGATTGCAATACATTTGAGAGAGACATCAGTGAGAGACTAAATTCAGTTCCAAATGTTGGAGAGGTTGTTAGGAGGAGTAACATTAAGATGCATCATAAATGTAATGGCAAGTAGTTTATTTTTAGGTAACCAGGGAGGCATTCCATGAGCTTAGATTGGTGATCTGTGGCTCTGGGATGTCAATACATTTAACAGAGTTTATCATTGAATTTCATTTATTGCTATCACAGAAAATACTTATGCTGGAGAACTTGAAATGAATTGAGATAATTGAGCATCCAGGGAAATGTCTAAATGTGTTTAAAGAAAAACTTTTGAATGGCGATTTTAAATGAGCAAAAAAAAAAAAAAAAAAAAATCATGTTAAAGCCTATTTAGGGAACACTGGGACTTATTAAAAGGACATTATCAAGCCTTTCGACAAGACACATACCCTGAATTAAGAGTTATACAATGCTAAATTCAGTAGAAAGATATGTTTTTAAGTCAAAAAACATTCATCAGCAGAAATGCCTTCCTGTATATATTGCAAAACAGCGTTTGTGCTTTGTGTGAGATGATGTATGTATGTTTGCAACACAAGAGCACCATCTGCCACAAACTGGGCATCAATATCGCCCTTCCTAGCTAATCAAATGGCATATATAGTCTCAGATTTAGTGTTCCAGTAGAGGGTTGTAGGAGATCATAAATGTTCTTCATTTATGTGGATTTTAGACAGTGTCTAATTGCCGTGAAAAAGTTGTTAATTTGTCCTGTGGCGTTATTGTTTCTGGGGAATATGAGTCTCTGTCCCATGTAATGTTTGTCTTTTTGTTTTTAAACTCTTTGGTATTTGTTGTTGTGTTCATCTGTGCTTGTGGAAGTTCTCTACCCTTTGTAGGTTTATTACCCAGGGTGAGGAGCATGCAATAGACTCATGTGGAAGTCCATCTGTAATGCTATTATAGTATGGTGATATATAATTGGGGACAGTTTAAAAAAAATCACATCTAACTACATGGGTCATTCAAAGAGAGTTGGCTAAAACTTAGCCGGGATGCCAAATCTCATTATATTTAGTGTTTATTAGTCACTTTTATTTTATTTTCTGTTTCGTAGATGCAGAGGCGGCTTTTGGGGTAGGCGAAGCAGGTGCACGCCTAGGGCCCCAAGCTGTAAGGGGCCCCTTTGCCTGCCCCAAAAGCCATGTCTGCCTTGGTTGGCAGCCAGCAGAGGAGCTGGCCCCAGTGTCCAGGGTTGGTGAGGGGGAGATGGGGCTGGAAGTGGGCTGGTGATGTTGAGGGGAGGGGCAGAGCTGGGAATAGCAGCAGGGAGCTGGGGCTGGCGACAGGGGGCCCCCATGGGCCTATATGGGGCCCCACAGGTCTATAGGGGGCCCCACAATGTGCCTTTGCCTAGGGCCCCCAATAGCCAAAGGTCGCCTCTGCACAGATGCTAGCTGGAGATAACCCAGTGGAGCAGAAAGTGTGTAGAGGGGGAGGGAGGGAAGTGCAGATGCGGGATTGATTTAAATGTCCCCTTTCAGCCACAGCAATGGTGGGATTTGTCTGGGACACCAGAGAAATTAACATCTGAGGCCCCTTGAAGGATTCTTGACAGCAACAGGCACTCATCAATATGATCCATATGATATGGATAGGAGCGGCCATCTAAAAATATGTATGAATTTGTCTCAAAGATGGATGAACTAGCTGGGCTTGGTATCCCTATGCAGTTATTGACAAAGCTTGTGAGTGGGGTGAAAGAATCTCGGTTTTGCAGTAGGAAGCTGAAATTAAGGGGAGGTACTATTTAACAAAGATTTGGTCCCTCCTCTTTGTCTTGCCACTGGGGTATTCTGATGTCCTCACCAGGTGGGAAGCCACACACAAGGTATCTTGTGGATATAGAGAAACAGGGTGAGTTTTTCTGACATCTTAATGCTGTTCCTGCCTCTGAGTCAAGTTATGAGCCCAAGATCCTTCTCCCTCACTTCACAGTGGAAAAACATGGGGGAAGTCAGCTGTCTTGTCCCCATCCCCACCCCCCCACCCAGCACCAGCCCTCCCCGCTTACCCTTCTGTACACATTGACCCCTGGCCAATGAAGGTATAATGAGCTACTAATATCATTAGTGTATGGAGAGTTCTGACTAGAGAATGTTTTTCAGCCACTCTGCACAGGCGTAAATGCCCCCACAAACTGGGGCAGTGAAGAATCACATTAATGGGTGTACAAATGGGCGATTCTTTCATTTTACGTTGAACTTCACTGAACACATACGTGAAAAAACGCACCCTTTCCACAATCCTTTACATTCTGATACATCTAACCATCCCTTTTTTCCTTGGCTACAGAGATCTATTTGGCCATGGCAGGAGGAGTTGTGATCAGGAATAGAAATGACACCATTAAAGTCGATGCAATCAACTGGAACCATGGCCAAGGCTCCAAGTATCTCAAGTTCATAAACTGACCAAACATATTTCCGGCCATGACAGGTGTTAACCACTATTCTGTAGAATAAGATATATTAAGAACTTTTCCCTGGTGTTCTTTTCTCCCTGGTGCCACAATTTGAGCATCTGAAGCTAATGCCTGGTGTGCTAAGTACAAGCACACTGTGGCAGGGGTAAGCAACCTTTTAATATTTGGTTCACTTGCAGAATAGTTGAGTTCTTCTCACAGTCACCCCGTGGGATGTTGCTGAGACTTTATTTGCGCATTCCCTGAGGATTATAATGTGTACCAATTACAGCAGCTTAACCTCCATTTCGAAATGAGTGCAGTGAATTAAAATCTTGTGGATGACAGAAGAAGATTGGGCTATTAGAATGTCCAAGAAGGATGAAGTACAGGGATCTCTAGGAGTCTCATTCTCTTGGCCTAATGCCTTCTCTTTTAGGACAAGATGTGATTGCTTTTAGATATAGCAGTCCTATATTACCGCTTCCAGTTAACAAAGACTGGTTCTTGTCAGAGATTGCCTTTGAGAGGTTAAAGGCATGAGAATGAACTGAAGGGGAAAAGATACCCACAATGTGCTAATCTTTAGAGCTTTCCTCATGCAAGTCAGAGAAAATGTTTTTGTGCTAGCATTTTTCATGTCTGTTTCATGGGAGGGCAATGGAGATGACATTTCCGTTCCTTTCCGTTTTAACCCCTCCAAATGTAGTGTTTGTGCAAGATGCTGTCACAACAGAACTGCTGCTTGAAGCACATCTATGTGAAAAGGGCACCACTTCTCTCTCAGGGTCTGATTCTGATTTTGACCTAGGAAGTTGGTGAAATTACAACAGTGTATCCCAAGTGAGTTCAGTGTCAGTAAGGCCTAAATGCCAGGATGATGAGTGCAGTATAACAGTCTGAGTAAAGCAGAGACATTGTCAATGTCAGACTTTAATTTACATTCTCATTCACAGTTCCTTCCCTGGGATTCTTCTGAGGTGATGCAGAGTGAGACAAAGTCATAGAGGAATTACATAATGAACCCACTAATGCTCTAGGATTTATATTATCAGAATTAGTTTGTATCTGGTCATGTTTTCCCAATAGTCTCTTTACTAGCCTTCCATTTTACAGGGTTATTCCAACTTCCTAATTGTTCCAGTTTCTTTAACACAATAAAGATAGATTTCTAAAAAATCAGCATCTCAACCATTTTGTCATTGTTAATTTTGTCCCTTTCTCATTTTTAATGGATTTGTTGTCTCTCTAGTACTATTCCCCTTCAGCCCCAAAATATTGGAATAAAAGCCTTTTTAATAAAAACCCTGTTAGCTAGCTGTAACTCATTCTGAAGATTTAGAGTATGGGGGGAAAGGTAAGTGCAGGAGAGTAAAATAGACTTTTCTTGAGAGAAGTCTGACATTGTCTTTTTGCACAAGTCTTTAAATTCTGACAGCTGCAGCTTGAATGCAGTACCCTGATCATTCAATATAATCTAGTAGGCATGACACAGATCTAAGCAGGGGAAAGTGCTTCTGGTAAAATCATCAGTAGTTTTGAAAGCATCCTTGTTCCTTTTTTAAGAAAGCCTCTTCAGGATTGATCACAAATAACAAAAAATACCCCAGCAAAATGGCTTAACGGACAAACATTCAAATAAAATGATGATAAATGTATGCACTCACCAGTCTCTCCTTAAATACTGAATCTCATCATGCATATCGCTTGGTTGAGAGCTTTCTGCAGTGGGTGCTTACAGGACTGAAACTGGAATGTGGGGATTCTGAATATAAGCAACGTTAGAGGTGAATTTCCCTTAGATCACTATGATTTGGAGATCATGCTGTTTGCAAGGTATCTTTTTTTCAAGATATGCACCACATATATACTGTGATATCATCCTGACTGACTTCAACAGTTATTCACCAGCTCCATATGAGTAATAGAGGTATATAACATTTGTAGGAAAGGGGATAGAATCTTGCTAGTGTACACAGTTAGTATTATGGTTGCTATTAGGGTCCAGTCATAGATCAGGACCCCATTATGCTAGGCCTGGTACAAACACAGGAAACAGAGATGGACCCTCATCACAAGAGCTTACACAATAAGTATAAGAGACGAGACAACAGGTGGAAGCGATAGACAGAATGGTGAACAAGTACAAGGCAACAGAGACCATACCGCTCTGCATGAAATGTCAAGATCCAAAGGGGTAGCCATGTTAGTCTATTGCAGAGAAACAGAGTCCTATGGCACTTTTAAAGACTAACAGATTTGTTTATCACATGAGCTTTCGTGGGAGAAAAAAAGGTGTTAGTCACAGCAGATTAGCTGTCTGATCAGATCAAGCTCAAACTTAACTGCTGAGCTTGCACAGCTCATTAATTTCTCACATTAACTTATTGATATTGTTATATCCATTCGTTGCACATCACTTGACCAAAACCAAAATGAACTTAATAGCACTTTATTTGTGCATACCTTTAAAAATTATGTCAGCTAGCGGTTACTGTAGAGGACTGGGAGTGAGGATTCCCTAATTTTTAGTCCTGGCTCTTCTACTGACTTGCTGTGTTAATTTAGTAAAGTGACTTGGCATTTTGTGCCTCAATTTAACCATCGATAAAATCAATATAATATTATGGTCTGCAGCTAGACCGCCTTATGCTGTGATCTAAGCTCACACATGGTCAGTAGCTAGACATGAAAACCAAGCCCAGAATATTGTGAGAGGCCATTGTCCAATGCCGGGCATGTTTTAGAATGAATGTTATTACTATTTGAGTCAATACGTGTGTCAGGACACTTTCTGTAAGAGCATAGATGTTAACCTTAATGTCCTGCCTGGCAAGATTCCAGTTAGGGTATCTACATTCCACCTCCCAAAAATTCCTTCATGGGGTTCAATCGGTGATGGTATTCTTCCCTTCTTGTCTTCAACTGTGTTGTAGGGTTCCTCTTAAAGCACTGTGTTTCTGTGTCAGATAAAGTATTGGTCTTTGCAGCTTTGTTTGAAAGTGTTTTGAGATTAAAAAATTAACCAACACTGTTTAAATGTAAGACCATTTGCTCTTAGTGCTGTGTCTACCTATCTCCTATTGGTGTGAGGGTTGTTTGATATTGATGAAAGGGTTTGGGTTCCTTAGATGAAATGTGATGCAGTCATTCTTATTAAACCCTACACAGACTAGGTGTGTCATAATTACTTTTACTCCAACTTCAAGGTATCTCATAATATATTTGCAAAATACAGTTCATCATGTTAATGCAGGCTAATTAACTTAATAAAAGACTGTAGATGCTACTTATAAAACAATCTCAAATAGCTTATTTTGTACCGGTACCGTAGGAAAAGATTCGTTGCACAAGTTTCTTACTGATTTCCAGGAGCCTACCACAGCCAACCAGAGAGAATGTTAATTAAGTACATTATACAGAGTCAGTAAATTCCCTTCCATGGCAAAAACAGGGAGTGGAGGGGCCTCTGAGGAGGAATTCTCCATGAAGATCTCAGTGAAACACCTCTTTTATCTTATTTCGGAGATGCTTTCCCTCTTGACATGTTGATCCATCAAACAATGTCAGAAGCTAGTTTCACTTTTCAAGGCTTAAATACCATCATTTTGGCTGTCTTTGGTACCTTCAGGGACCATTTATGTTCAATAAAAATTCCCATTAAGAAATAAAGATTGTTTCCAATAGGAAAAACAATCACAGGCTAAGGTGGAGTTAGAATTATTTATTGCAATCTTAACAGCCAGTTACCTCTCTCTTTCTCTCTCTCACACACAACCTTAATGCTGCCCCTGTTGCAGAACACCCAGAATCATTTACAGTGCGTAAATGAATCCAACAGAGATCTCTCTTAGAACTGAACAGAAAAACATTACTAACCCACTTCGTTAGATGCAGCTCATGAGAGCTTATGCCCAAAGAAATGTGTTAGTTTTTAAGGTGCCCCAGGAGTCTTTGTTTTTGTTGTGTACAGACTAACACGGCTACCCCTATGGAACTCATCTTACTCTTGTTCATTGACTTCAATGGGAGTCAAGCCTGGTTTCCAATAGAAATTCCTTTTTAGTCTCAGACCTTTGTACCTTCACAAGAGACTAGTCACTCACTGCTACTCGTTTGTTTTGTTTCATTTGTTCATGTTTTAACAGATCAGACAAGCACACTATCATAGTTGAATTTATTTCTCAGAATTGATTTTTCTTTTAAAAGTGGATATATGATTTCTTGTTGTGACTGCTTGCAATTAACAGGCTCGCAAGACCTGTCATATTCTGTAAAAGAAACTTTGTCTGTGTTATTAAGCCTAGCAGTCTAAAAGGTAAGTAGCCAGGAATGCTTCCTGTGAAACCCAGTGGAAGTGCTCCCATCAGCAAGGTGAACAGAATTTGGACCACTTCTTTTTCCAATGTAAATTTCTAAATTACTGTTGACAAAAAAAAAAGTGTTCAAAAAGTGCTACAGTTCGAGATGCTGCCATGTTTGGTTAATGTCACAAGTGGTGCCACTTTATCCTTTTAAACAGAAATCAAACCTGACGATTCAATTTAATCCTGTTTTCCAATACACTGCTGCATTTATTCATGCTGAAATGCGATTTTTGACCTTTCAGATGGCTGAGCAGAGGAACGTGGTCCTAGTTTTCTTTTGAGCTTCAGAAAAGCTGAACAGAGAAGATATGTGACTGACAACTAATCCCACGTTTGATGTATTCACACACAACACCATTAAGGGCAAGCTGAATCCCTGGGAACCGCGGCTAGTTCCATGGAGTGGAGGACGTGCAGCCCTCTGTGGAACAATGTGGCAGTTATCCTGCTCCCTGGTTGTCCCCTGCAGGTGACTCATTTTTCCATAATTACAGTAGTGTTTAAAATGAAGTGGGCCATTAGGCTCAAGAGCCTTGGTTAAGCTGGCTCAGCAGGGCATAGAAAATAAGATGCATCCTGCCTAAGCATGATTATCATGGACCAGATCCTCAGCTGGTGTAAATTAGCATAATTCAGTAATGCTATTCTTACTTACAATCACTGTAGACCTGGCTTCATGCATTCAAATCTCTACCATCCCCTGCACTCTCTGCTAATGTATGAAAAGGAATAAGACGTAGGGAATGTACTTTATGTGCTGTGTGTTCTAGCTATATACTGTGTTAATTATAGCACAACAATTGCATGGTTAAGAGCTTAAATATCAATATAGTCCCTATTTGATTTTAAAACAAACCCTACAGGGACTCTGCACAATCTCTGCAAATAAATCAATATTTAAGAGCTAACAAAGCCTTGTGTGGGTTGCCACAGTAGAGAGACTAGATGGATATTTTATTGAAGCCGGCACTGTGTAATTGCAGAACAATGGACCCTATAAAATAAAGCCCTGGCTGAATGTATTGTATTGCTTTATCAGTATTAGCAACTTCCATAGAAAAGTGTAGAAGTATGTGAGTGTCTGATTCGGATAAATTAGTCATATACTCAATTGTACTTAAACCACAGAAAGAGAGAGTTAGGAGTGGAAAAGATCTTGAGATGCAAGAAGCGGCTGCTATTAGGAAAGGAGTTTACCTAATCACGTTTCAGGGCTCTGAATGAGGTGTTCTCAACTCTAGATGAGTAAATGATGACTAAAAGCCCAATTCTGTAAGGGGCTGATGATAGCTGAACTTCTTCAGTGCATCAAAAGATTGGCTGATGGCCTCATCCAGCTCCCAATGAGGTCAGGGGATGCTTTTCAGTTCATTTAAGGTATGATCTAATTAAGGGGTGTCAAACATGCAGCCAGTGGGCCGAATGTGGTCCATAAACCTCATCCATCAGGCCCATGACTGTGCTCCATGTGACAACACTCTGACTCTAACAGAGAGAGAGAGTGTGGTCTTGCATACCCAGTGCTCCATGGTGCCCTGAGAGTGTCAGGTCTCATGACGTTGCGGAGCACTGAGCATGGAAGACTGTGCTCCAAGAGACCACACTCTCTCCCTAACAGAGAGAGAAAGGGTAGTATTGCAGAGTGCAGCACTCCGTGATGCCACAAGAGTGCCCTAGTATTTTGATTTATGGTAGGTACAGCCCACCTGAAGTACATTTAAGTCAAATCTGGCTCGCCATAGCAAATGAGTTTGAAACCTCTGAGCTAACCCCTATTAAATCAGCACACAACTAAAATGATGTCATACGAGGCTTGATTGTGCTCCCACGGGGGGTCAATGGCCAACTCCCATGAGGGGTGGTCATTGTTTGCTTATTCTTGTTACAGTAGCATGTAGCAATCCAAACCAAATTGGGATCCAATTTTGCTGTGCACTGGAGAAACATGTCATAAGAAACAAATTCTTGCAATGAAGAGCTTACAGTATAAGGAAACAAGACAGCAAAAGTTGAGCGAGAGGAACTAGTATTCCCGTTCTACAGATGGGCAATGAACACCTGGAGATTGTCACATGCCCAAGATCACATAGAAAATCTGTGACCGAGAGAAAAACTGAACCCAGCTCTCTTGCATGCTAGCCTGATGACTTACCGGTAATTTCAAGACCATCCTTTTCCCCTGCTGGTTTAAATGGTGCAAGATTAGATCCCAAAACTTCATATCTTTTTCTATGTGTCCACTGTAAATAACTTTCAGGGTATAATGCAGGAAAACATTTGCTTTTAGATAGCAACAGTCAGAAACACAGGGAACAGAAAAAAAAATGTCATGCATTTGCTCTAATTAATCACATCTAAGCAAAGTAGCTTGAATACTGGCTTTGTGTTTCAAAGATCCAACAGATAGGGCACTGGAGCAGGATTGTATTCCCAGATTTCTGCTGACTTGAACAAGTCGCTTCACCTTTCCATGTCTCTGTTTCACCCACCATCCTTTTAATAGTCTGTGTTTATACTTAGTTCTAAGTTCTCTGAGGCAGGAACAGACTCTGACAGAGTTTGTATGGAGTCTAGCAACAGGGAAATCTGACTCCAGCAGGCGCTACTTTAACACCAAATAGTCACAGAATCATAGAAAATGTCAAACTAGAAAGGACCTTCAGAGGTCATCAAGTGCAGCCCCCTGCACTGAAGGGACCAAGTAAATCTAGATTTAGACTGTCCCTGAGAGGTGTTGTTCAATCTGTTCTTAAAAACAGATTGGACAAATCTTACGGGGATTCTACAACCTCCTTTGGAAGTCTATTTCAGAATTTAGCTACCCTTATAATTAGAGGGGTTTCCCCAATATATAACCTAACTCTCACTTAAGCCTATTACTACTTGTTCTACCATCAGTGGACATGGAGATCAATTAATCACTAAATCTTTATAACAGCCCTTAACATATCTAAAGACTGCTATCAGGCCATCCCCTCAGTCTTTTCTCAAGACTAAACATGCCCAATTTTTAAAATCTTTCCTCACAGGTCAGATTGATTTTTACTTTTCTTGCTCTCTTCTGGACTTTCTCCAGTTAATCCACATCTTTCCTAAAGTGTGGTGCTCAAAACTGGACATAGTACTTATGTTGAGGCCTTCCTAGTGCCAAGTGGAGCGGCACAAATATCTCCAGTGTCTTACATATAATACACCTGTTAATACCTCTCTCTAGAATGATGTTCAGCTTTTTGGCAACTGCATCACATTTTCGACTCACGTTCAGCTTGTGATCTACTGTAACCCCCAGATCATCTGCGGCACTACTATCACCTAGCCAGTATCTTCCCCCATTTTGTTGTTGTGCATTTGATTTTTCCTTCCTAAGTATAGCACTTTGCATTTTCTTTTATTGAATTTCATCTTGTTGATTTCATACCAATAGTCCACATTATCATGGTGGTTATGAATTCTAAGCAGTCCTCCTAAGTGTTTACAACTCTTCGCAGCTTGGTAGCATCTACATATTTTATAAACATACTCTCCACTCCTTTATCTAAGTTGTTAATGAAAATATTGAATGGTACCGGACCCAGGACTGATCCCTGTGTGACCCCACTAAATACATTCTCAGAGTTAGACAGCAAACCATTGATACCTACTTATTGGCTACATTTCCACTACACACCACTTTCAGCAGCATGTAGTACATGTGTAGCTACACACTTTGGGTATGTAGCTACAGGTCAGTGAGAGGCAGAGGAGAGGCAGTAGGGAAAGACTTCAGAAGCTCCTCACTGCTGGAGTCTTTCCCTGTTGACCAAGTCTTTTCCAGGGAAAGCCTCCAGCAGCACAGAGGTAGTAGGATACTTACACTGTTTAAAAATATATATATAGATGGGGAGACACAACTTGGGTGAATAGAGAGCCATATAAGGTATGTATCTGATTGGATGCTCACAACTCTTCAGGCAAATTTATACTCTATTTGCCACACATCACCAACTGTACTATTATTTATACCTGAGCTAAGAGGGCACATACTCTACACATTGCCAAAAGATGGGTGCAGCGTAGGTGCACTCTTTGAGTAGGGTGTTTCAACCGGTTGTGCTGCCATTTTATAGTGATTGCATCTAGACTACATTTTCTTGGCTTGTGTATTAGAATGTCATAGGACTACATCACGAGCCTTACTAAAAGCCAGGTACATGATGTCTACTGTTTCCTTGCTCTCCCCTAGGACAGTTATCCTGTCAAAGAAAGAAATTAAGTTGGTTTGGCAAGATTTTTTCTTGCCAAATCCATGCCATCTATTCTTTTATATTCCTCTAGGTGCTTATAAATTGTTTGATTTGATCTAGTATCTTTCCAGGTGCCAAAGTTAGGCTGCCTGGTCTGTGATTTCCAGGTTCTCTTTGTTCCACTTTTTAAAGATACATATCTGCTCCGGTTACCTGAGACCTCACCTGTCCTCCATGAGTTCTTGAAGATAATTGCTAACGGTTACAGCTATGTCCTTCAGTGCCCTAGGATGAATTTTCTCAGAATCTGCTGACTTAAATGCATCTAACTTATCTAAATAGTCTTTACCCTGGTCTATCCCTCTTTTGGCTTGCATTTCTTCTCCCTTGTTGTTAATATTGTGTTGAGTTTCTTGTCACCATTTACATTTTTAGTGAAGACTAAAGCAAAATAGGCATCAAATACTTCAGCCTTCTTGATGCCATCTGTTGTTAGCTCTACTTCTCCACTAAATAGAGGACCTACACTTTCCTTCATCTTTCTTTTGCTTCTAATGTATTCAAAGAACCTCTTCTTATTGCCTTTTATGTCCCTTGTTAGATGTAACTCATATTGTGCCTTTGCCTTTCGTTTTTATCCATGCACACTTTTGCGACCTTCTTTTAGAGTCCTCCTTAACAATTCATCCATGTTTCTACTTTTTGTGGGATTGATGTTCAGGTCATTACAGAGCTCTTGATGGAATAATATTGGCAAGTTACTATTCTTCCTATCTTTACTTCACATCAAGATAGTTTGCCGTTGAGCCTTTAATTTTCTGTCATTGAGAAAATGCCAGCTCTCATCACTCCTTTATGCCATTTTCTTCCCATTGGACCTTACCTACCAGTTCTCTGAGTTTGTCTACTCATATGAAATCCATTGTCCCTATTCTGCTGCTCTCCTTCCTTCCCTTAGAATCATGAAATCTGTTGTTTATTATGATCACTTTCAAGCAAATTGCCTCACACCTTCCAATTCACTACCGATTTCTCTCTGATAGTCAGAATCAAGTCTAAAATTGATGTCCCCCCACTTTCTGAAACAATAAGGTGTTTCCAATACATTCCAGGAACTTACTGGAAACTTTCTGTATGACTGTATTACTATTGCAACAAATGCCTGGGTAGTTGAAGTCCACCTTATACTGTAAGGATCAATAATGACAACTATAAAGTTAACAAAATTAATGCTGGATGACTTTGGGGAAAGTGAAATCTGTTCGTAAATATTCCACAGAAAGAAAAAATGTTGGAATTCAAATAATTCTGACAAGACACTTGCTCAGCATTATTTTTCATTCTGGTTTTGTAATTGGAAGAAAAGACTAAAAGCAGCATGAGTTTAATACCATTCCACTGAGGTGGCTTATACATTTTTTCTGCTATTGTGGAGCAACTGACAGATAAAGAGTTAAAGGACAAAATACATACAAACAAAAATAAGAATTTCAAAAAGAAATCTATGAAGAAAATGATAAACCAATATAATCACCAGAGTAAATAAGAATCATTTTTGATAGAGCCTTTGCAAAAGAATCAGTCAAAACATGTCTTTTTAAATGTTGATGTTGTTATAGTGGCATTCTTAGATTCTAGGGGGGAAACCCACCTCTGGCAAGTTACCATGGTGATTATAACAACACAGCGCGGTTTTATTATTATAGTATCTTTCCTGTGTATAACTGTTCCAAATATTTTATTATCTCTTTGCTTTTACAAAAAGATATCAGAACAAAATAAAATATTACTATTGTTGAAATACAAGTGCTGTTTAAATGGAGCAAGTAACATTTCATGAGTTAATGTTTCACTGTCAAAGTAGGAAAGAGGCATTTATAGTCAAACTCTGTGCTATCCTTAATCACAAAAGAGCCAATTTCCTTCTGTGAGTTATAGCACATAGCAGTATACTGAGCAAAGAAAATGATACAAATTGTATTATTGGCCTTAGAAGAAGCAAGTCTTCTATTACTGCAACAACCATTAGGTTATTTTTATAGCTAAATATAAAGATGGATGCTGCCTAAAGCGTATTACAAGAACGTAATTTTTGTAACAGAAGACTACACTTTAAAAGGTTAAATCTGTTCCACCAAGACTGCAGTCTATATGAATGTTAAAACATGCTGAAACAAGTTGTGTTAAGTATGTACAGATTTTTAAAACTCAGCAGGCAATAAAATTTCCTCTGTAGTTAACTGCAGCTATTCTTAAAATAGCCACCTTGTTTTTCTTCTTTTGTGACAGAGAACAGGACTTTCAATGCAAAAATGATAAGCTGAAGAGTCGATTTTCTGCTATAATACCAGACAAAAGAAATATGTTTCCAGTCCTATAGTAGAAGTGTTTCATTTTCTGCTGCTATGTATTTGTACTATAGGGCAATAACTTAAGAAATAAAGAAGCACCTTGGGATAGAAGTCACTTAAATGTCAAAATCAAGCTGCATAATTATATTTAAAATGTTGCTGACTTTTAAGAACGCCTTAGGAACAGTACTTCTAACCTCTATTTCCACTCAAACCTCTCAGGACAGGGGTAAGATTATGTGTTGCTGTGCTAGTTAATATTTTGTTGTGATGGAAAAAGGTCCATACCCCTATCACATAACATGAACAGTGATTGCCTAGCAGATCAGAATTGAATTTCTGTGCATTAGATTTTCTTCTACGAGAGGTTTTTCCATGTGTAAATTAGTATCAGAAAAATGACAAAGCTTTTTCTACCCACTGTAGGCTAGGGCCAAAATTTTCAGAGCTGGGTGCCTAACTCGACCCTCCTAAATCTGCATTTAGGTGACTTAATAATAGAAGCATGGTTTATCATAGGTGCTAAGCCTTTCCAGCACCCTTTGAGATTTAGCAAAATGGTCCTTTGGGATTAATATTCTTTTTGTTCTATGTAAATAATCATAAAAATTAAGAAAGTGATAGTTTTTTTATTTTAATTGCATGATGGCTGGGATACCACATCAGACCAGTGATCAATGTACGATTGTACTGGAAAGGAAGGGGTGGTCCAGTGGTTAAGGTGCGGGGTTTTGGATACATTGTGCTGCTCTGCCAGACACTTCCATGTGCCTTTGGGCAGGTCACTAGGGCTATGTCTACACTGGGGAATTTAAGTCGACTTAGTGTGTCTCCACTTAAAAATAAAGTCAACCTAAAGGGGAACTTAAAAAGTTGACCTAGAGCGTCCACACTGGATGCTCTAGGTCGACTTTGTGGGGCTAGGGAGACCTAGGGCAGGTCCACGGGGGCAGGGGGCACCCCTTGCCCAATGCCAGGGGGCTCAGCCTTTGCCCCATTGAACCTAGGTACAATGGGGAAAGGGGGGCAGGGACCCTGGCAGGGCATAGGGGAAGGGTGGGCAGGGCTCTGCCCTGCCAGGTGGGGGGGCATTCCAGGCTACCCCTTGCCCCCCCTCCCCCCCGGCAGGGAGGGCATTGGTGTAGCCCTAAATCAACTTAGGGCTACCGCACGGCTATACTGACTTAAGTCGGCTTAATTTACCGGTGTAGATGCAGCGTAAGGTATGTCCATTCTGCATTGTAAACCCTGGGCTGTGGGTCCATACCTGTGAACTCAGTGTTTCCAAACCCATGCTTCAGTGTCCACACTGCTTGGTAAATTAGGGTTTACAGTTGCTGAATCTGGATCTCACAACCATACTAATGAATCTATAAAGCACAATACAGACCTTCTAACCCAGATGTGAGGCTTGATCTGCATCCGCACTGCAAACTGACAGGGTTGGACCTAAGTCTCAGTGGCTATGCCTACACTTATAAAAGCTACTTCAAATTAGTTAATTCGAACTAACTAATTTGAACTAATTTTAGTTAGTTCGAACTAACTTAATTCGAACTAGCATGGCCCCACTAGAATGCTAGTTCGAACTAGCCATGGCCATGCAGGGCACTTGCTTAGTTCGAATTAGTCAGTTGCAGGAAGGTCAATCTGCCGATTAGTTCAAACTAAGCAGTTAGTTCGAACCAATATGGCCACATTGGATTAGTTCGAATTAATGGATCGAATTAACCGTTAATTCAAACTAAACAATCGAATTTATTAGTTCGAATTAAGGAAGCCCTTAATTCAAACTAATGAAAGCCTAGTGTAGCCAAGGCTTAAGTTAGTTTGAATTAAGCTTCCTTAATTCAAACTAACTTGAAAGTGTAGACATAGCCAGTGGGACTCAGGCTCAAACATGCACATATATACACACATTCTTGGGTGGGCCCTAGGACCTGGTTCCTGAGTGCTTGCTCACCAATCAGACAGATTTATGTGTGGACCATAGAGGGGTATGATCTGAAACTTGAGTCTGAGCCTCCGTTTACAATGCAGTGTAGACATATCCTTAAGGCCCAATTTTCAAGGGTTTTGTTATGCTGGAAGTTGTTGACAACTGCCAGTAAATAGAGGCCTCATGAAAGCTAAAGGATGAGCTAGTCACCTATTATTCAAGCTCACTGGAAGAAAAAATTAAGCTCCGATTGTTGGAAACAGTGAAAGCCACCTCCCAAGATACCTCAAGCATGCCCCAACAGCAGCTAAGCCATGCAGGCCAAGGAGGTTCCCTGGGTTCTGACTGGAATTGCAGGGGCTGGACCATCAAGTGGCTGTAGCGGTGTGTACGTGTATAAAAGCCAATGGATCAGCAAGAGGAGTGTGCAGAGGGAGCCTGAGAGACGGTAGAAATGAAAAGCTCCTTGGGGAACATCGCTGGCTGGAAAAAGCAGAGTTGGAAATTGTGAGCAAGGAACCTGGTCCATGTTGTTTGTAACTACTGTGACCCGAGAAAGAGGACTTTCTGCAAATTTCTGGTAAATAGGGATGCCGAAAGAAACTTCTTTCATCTAATCAATTTCTCCTCCTTACAAAAACAACCTGGCCAGGTCCCAGATGTTGGCTAACTGCTCACGTCAAAGGACAACAGTATTTAGGCACCTAAGGATGCAACAGGCATCTAGTGGGGATTTACAAAAGCACACAGAGTTGGGATCTCAGTAGGAGTTAGGTACCTCTTCAAAGTGTCTGACGAAGTGGGATTTTCTCCCACGAAAGCTCATGCAATAAATAAATCTGTTAGTCTTTAAAAGTGCCACAGGACTCTCTTATTTTTCTGCAATAGACTAACACAGCTACCCCTTTGGAACTCACCTGCTTAAGGCACTTTTGAAAATATCAGTAGGCATCTATCTGCATCTTTTGCCATATAAAAACATGAAAATCTTAGTCTTTGTGCATCATCTCCCCATCTGTAAAATAGATTTAATAGCACTCGTGAGAGTAAATACATTAAAAAGTGTGAGGCCTTCAGAGGCTATGGTGAGGGGGGCCATATAATATCTTAGATAGCATGCCAAGAATCCTTAATAATGTGCAACTATGGAACCACTTGTCCAGAAGAAGTTTCTTTGTAACCTTAGGCATAATTGCTTTTTCAACATAGTAGGAAAAGTAATTGTTTATAAACAGTAATATATAGTACTCTGCTCCCAAAATCTTAAATCATCTTGTATTTACACAACATGCTTTACTTCTCTCTAAACTAAAATGTATTCATTACATTTGTGACTATGCTTGAATACACCATTTTCTTTTTTAGTATCTCTCACACATTAATATTATATTCCTAATGGGTCACATGAGTACACATAATTAAGAATTTATAGTTAATGTTATTTCCCCTATTAGGATATTACAAAGTCAGTATCTTGTGCGAGATGTCCTTTTCTACCACTTTCCTTTAACAGTCACTTGAAACCTACCCTAAATAACTGTTGCGTTTTTGATAGGCTAAGGAAAGTGCATTGATTGTCTAGCTTCCTTGGTGAATTTATTCTTCCTGACATGGGTGCAGGAGAGAGTCTGCAAAATGATTTCTTTGGAAGCTCAGTATACAATGTGAAAACCGGTGAATTATCTTTTGAGCATCCTTTATTTGTAGTTCTTGCAGTGGTGTTACTGGAAAGGGGAAGGCCTCTGTCATCTATTTCCTGCTTGGTCATGGCACTCTTCTTTTTTTTTTTTTTTAAACCATCATTTCTGTCCTCTGTTGAAAGAAGCTCAATTATGTCACTGGGGCAAAAATATTTAAACTTGTGTGCCAAAAGACAGGCACCTGACTTCACATTTGACTACTAAGGACCTACCAAATTCTCAGCCATAAAAAAATACACCACCGACCATGAAATCTAGCCTCCCCTGTGGCGCCTTGTCTCCCAGTGAAATCTGTCTATTGTAGAGGGTATTGCCACCCGTACTTTTGTATTGACTGCAGAGCTGGGAGGCTAGCTCTGGGCACCCAGCTCTGAAGGCAACGCCATGGCCAGCAGTAACACTGAAGTGGAAGTGGCACAGTGTGGTGGGGGAGCAGGCAGGGTTGGCATTACAGGTGGGTGCCATGGGCAACTGTGCTGGGTGCCGAGTTCACTCCCCCACACCCAGACAGAACTAAGGCCCTTTTAATTCACAAGCACTGGGCCCAGAGCTGGGAAGGGGTAGGACAGGGCTGGGGGCATCCCAGTCTGGGGTTCCTACCATGCACCAGGCTCTAGCTGCTAGTCCTGGCTAGGCTGGGGAGGGATGGGACTTACTCATCCTCTGCCCTTCTGGGTCACACCTGGTCCTGGGAACCTGCCCAAGCAGCAGGAATCCATGCCACACACCACCCTTCCACCTGTGCTGCTGCTGGATTGATGCTGCCTACGCAGCTGGGCTCCCAGCCAGCAGCTGCCACTCTCCGGCCACTCAGCTCTGAAAACAGTGCCCCCACCTGCAGCAGAGCTTCTGGGTCAGGACCCCCACGGTTACAACATCATGACATTTCCAATTGAAATATCTGAAACAGTGAACTCCAATGACCAAGACACTTACTAAAATGGACTGAGAACTTGGTAGGACTCGATCACCAGAAAGCCTTGATTCAGCAAAATACTTAAGCATGTGCCTAAATTTAAGCATGTGAATATTCGCATTAACAACAGCAGAACTAAGCACTGATCCAGATTAGGCATGTACTTAAGTACTTTGTGGAATCAAAACCTGTTTTACCTAATTTTCCAAGGTGCTAAGTAGAGCAGGATAAATAACAGGATTTTTTGGGTACACTGACAATGCCAGAATATGTAATATAAAATAAATTTGGGGTTCATCTGAAAATGAAATTTTTTGACATCTGTGGTGAATCAAAAAAAAAAAAAAAAAGGTTTGGGTGAAACAAAACATTTAGGCTGACCAGAAAGAAAGTTTCATTTTGTGTTCAAGCATTTTTATTACTTAATTTTTTTTAAATAAAAGTAAGGAAATTTCAAAACAGAAAGATAATTTGAATCAATAATTGAAACATTTCATTTTAATGTTGAAACAAAAATGTGATTTTTTAAAAAATATTTGCTTTTAGTTTTGTTGGGTGTGTTTTTTTGGTTTTGTTTGGTTTTTTGGCTTGGTTGTTTGTTTCTTGCCTCTCCCTGTGCCACCCCCCCTGGCAGGGAGGGCAGTGGGGGCGTCCTGGAGAGCCCTAAGTTGACTTAGAGTCGACTAGTTTAACATACAGCACTGAGATGGTGTAACGAATAATGTTTTTAATAAAGAACAGAGATGCAATACTCAGCAGGAATGAAAGAGATTGGTGATGATGGGTGATTAGAAATAATATAAAACCTGCATTCTAATGGCTGTCACTTAATTTCAGCAAATTACAATCTTTGCCAAAGCAGATTTCTCACCTATAGTCAGCTTTCTGCTACTCTTCCTTCCCAGGCTAAGAGGATCCTCTTTTCATTAACTCCCCCGTTGTCCCTTAGATCAGTGTTTTTCAATGACCTGTCCACGGACTGGTGCCAGTCCCTGAGATTTCCCTAACATGGTTTAGAAAGGCAGCAAACTTGTCCCTGATATCAAAAAGGTGAAAAAGGCTGCCCTAAATAGCGGATGATTCACATGTCTCTTTGCCCCCTTATGTTATTTCAAAATTCACTGCTTCTGTTTCAAGAGCTAGGAAAGCTTCTTGGAGGTAGACTCTTGAATCCCAATATGATCATTAAGCAGTTGTTTTCCCCTCTTGTGAGTTCTATAGCTTTGCTTACTTTACATGTAAATATAAGTCTGATTGTCCTCTGTTATGCAACTGATCAGACTTGTACATATGAATTCCTTTGTCTAGGGTAGCCTGGGCATTATGCGCAGCCTGTCAAATGTATTGTAAGAACATATTTCTGCAAACCATTTACAAGTCTTTGTGCATGACAGTATGCTACTAGTTAGCATATGATATTTTACACAAAACCTTTTGGATACAGATTATGATAACAGAGCAGGGCCAGCCCACATATTATGTCTTATAACATGCGGGGAGGGGGGAGATAAACAAAGTCATAGTTTCAAAAACCCTTGGACCGGCCCTGCAGCAAGGTGTTGGAGCAATGAATGTGCCCATTATGGACCAGGGGTTAGGGTGGTTGTTTTTAAACATGGTGACTTATCTTGCAGTTAAACACATGGCCTTCCTAGGGAAAATATAAAATAGCACAATTTTTATAGTGCATGATACTGTATTACCACACTAAGCATGTAAGATAAACAGATGAAGTAAGACTAGAATACAATTTTACTGTTGAAGCATGAGCCAGAATAGAATCCAGCTAATCACATATGTGATCATTTTACCACCATAACAGCCGGAAAAACTTATTTCTGTCTTTTAATGTCAGCGAATGTGACTCTGAAAACATGCAGGAAACAGACCTGTTTAGTATAAGAATGTGCCACTTTTACACCAGGACTTTTCAAACTAGAATTGCACTTTGTTAGCCAAAAGTGTGCCAAGAGTCAGATACTCTTGATACTTCTTCCTTGTTATTTGATGAGCTCTGTGTACCAACATTACACTCAAACTTTGTGCAAGAAGAATTTCACCTCTCTGTGTTGTTTGCACTATGCTGAAATGTACTATCAGAGTTTCCATTACAATTCCAGAATAGGTTAAAACACAAGAAACTAAGAAAATGAAAGGACAACATGAAAGGTGGCTAGGTAAATGCAAATAAACACATTTCCTTTAACCACTAAAGAATTATTTTAAGGTATTTGACCCAGAACTCCCCAACCAAGTGAAAGCTGAAAATGGTAACTGTGCATTCCCAGTTTGTGTATGAGAGAGAATATATATATGCAAGCCTGAGCCAGGAAAATACCATAAGAATATACAGTATTTTCTGACAACTGAATTAAATTAGGATGACACTGTACAGCACTTCATCTTTCTCAGTCAGAAATCAAGAAACCTTAATGTTAAAGACAATTTAGTTCATCAAACTTTACCTCTATCAAAATGTTTCCCTTAAAGTGGAAGTGTTTGAAGGATTGGTGCCTTCGATGGACAGGTTAGATTTGAAAAATATATACATATCTTGAAAACATTTCACTATGAACTTTGTATAAAACATGGTTCAGGAGTGGCAAGAAGATTGTAATTGGTTGAATGACAGTGTGTTATATTATTTTTCTGATAAGTTTCAGAGGTTGGTTGTGAGTCAGAGGGTGAAAATAGGACTTGGATTCAGATTTGATTGATGAGTCAGATCACACAGTTGCAAAAACAGTAGGACAGTGTAGCTTGTTTTCCTTATCTCTGAACAAAATTGAAGGACTAAATTTTCACAAGGCTCAGGTCTCTGAAGTGGGTTTTTGTGCTTGTAATAACGGCCGCAGGTGGGCAACTATTGGATATGGAGTAGGTAGATGATACTTGTTTTGTTTCCCAATGCTGCTTCCAGGGCCACTTGGTTGGCTGGAGAGAGATCACATCCTCTTCTTCCCAGCTGATCATGGTGGCTTCACACACCAAATGCTCTCCCGCTTGGAGCATACTGGAGATCCTAGATCTGATCAACATTTGGGAAGAGGAGGCTGTGTAGTCCCAGCTCCACTCCAGCCGAAGGAACTTTGATACCTATGGTCAGATTTCTCATGGCATGGCAGAGAAAGACTACGAATGGGACACACTGCAGTGCCAGGTGAAAAATCAAGAAGCTATGGTAGGAAAGGCTAGGGAGTCAAGCCATCACTCTGGTGTGGAGTCAAAGAAGAAGCCACATTCCTTCTGGACTATCTTTTGAAGAAGCCTCTGGACTAATGACAAGAAAAGGCTGCTCATATTGCTCACTCAGTGTAGTGCTAGAGAGGATCAATGACTCTTTGCCATGTTTGGCATTCAGACCAGGCATAAAGCCCACAGAAATATGACTGCCAGCTCAGTTTTGTTGGGGGAAATCAGGAGGACTTCCAGTGCTATCCTCTACCACTTGTCATTGGTAGGAAAATAGGAAAATGCTGACTTGGAAGTTCTACAGTACAGGGAACTTGCAGATATGTTTTTTCATGCCTCAGCCGTGGGCTCAATGCCATGGGGAGCATTGGCATCTGTCCCAAGTTCTCTTTTCCCCATTACAGTAGCAACACCCTCCCCAGCACAAAGAAAACTAGAGACATTGTCAGGGTCAGGTGTTGATATGGTTTAATGAGGTAACTTTAATAGAGTAGGAGGAAAAATTACCTGGAGATAGGCTGTCCCATAACAACCAACTTAGTTGCTGTGAGTGATGAGATACTGGATTCGATACACTGATCTGATCCACCTGGACAATTCCTATGTAATCCGTATCTTGCTAGCCAAGTGAGATGGGTACAGAATCAGATATTACTTTCAGATTAAGCTTGTTATATATCTGAATGCAAAAATGTTACTGTAATGGCATGCCTGAGAATTTAAACACAGACAAGCCAATATTCCAGACAGTGTTACATTGCTATGGTATTAAATGGTCAGCTGCGCAAAATGAAGACTCTGAAGCAAATGTATAATTTAAGGGGCTTTAAATTAAAACATTATCTTACCACAATTTGGGCCAAAATTCAAAATTCCAGAAAGTTTGGTTTGAGAGCAAGAGTTTGAATGCTTACATTTAAATGAAAAAAACTACTTTATTGTTCTCTGTGTTTAACCTCCATGCCCCATGCTTCTAATGATCTTTGGAGGAAAGGTCATAGAGTTGAGAGCTGTGAATTTTGGGGGCAGGAAACAGGCTTGATTCTCTCTCTAGGCAGGTGTGTGTGAGAGAGAGTAATTGAGTCATAAAAATGAAGTGCTGAAGAAGGACGTGGGAGACCAGTAGAACTCTGTTGAAAGGTCTTATAAATGTTTGGTTACAACAGAGGTGACTGTACAGTTTCCTATCACCTCTCAGAAGAGGAAAATTCCTAACTAACCAGTTTGTAAACTTTTAAAGGACATTTGATTGAGGTGGGGGTTGATTGTTACATGTAAAGAAATAATTTGGCCATTCCTGTCCATAATTACAACAGTGTCTATTTGATGCTGTTATTTTGGGATACAATTTACTGTTGCTCAGTCAGACTGAATGCATTTGATAAAAAAGAAAACCCAATGCCTAATAACCATTGCTTTCATTTAAATTGCATGTTTAATTACAGAGGGAATGCTCTGTCATTTGCAATTCTGGAGAATTAATGATTAAGCTGCAGAAGGAAATGAGCCCAGGTGTGTTTGTGTATACACAAGTTATTACTTAGAGAGGTTTTATAACCTCTCTTTATTTAATGACTTTTAAATGTGCATAATCTTAGATAGAAGCCAGCAATGCTTGCTCCAAATACTCCCTTCAACAGTCCTGCATTGCACTCTTTTAGACAGCATTCACTATTAATCATCATTATAACTGATTGCTGTAGCACTGTTGAGGTGTAGCACTGGTCTACAGCAAAGCACTATATATTTAATGACAATTTACTGTTGCTGTAATATGCTCCATTGACTGTGTTGGGTTTTGACGCCCCCAGTAACTGCACTGCTGTCAGCTGATTTCTGGGAATACATAATAGTTAACTTGAGGGCTAGGAAGGTCTTGCTTATCTCAGAAACCCACAGTTACCTGCCTCTCCCCCACTGTACTGTTTACATGTATGTCACCCATCAGGAATTCAGTACACAATTGACCCTTTAACGGGCTGTACATACTGGAGATTCCCTATCCCGCAGCCCCGCTGCAGGCTAAGTTTCCGGAACCGGGGCCATGGCAGCTGTCCTTCTTGCTCTGGTTCCGTATTGGTCTAGCAAAGGAAGCAAAAGCCGTTCAGACGCCGCCGCACATCTGTTATGCTTGCACGCTCCCCCGCTTTCCATCTGGCCCGTGCGGAGCCGGTTTATCAGCACAGCCTTGGCCAGCTGCCCCTGAGCTAGAGCCAAGACCAAGGCAGCAGCAGGGCCGCTTTGGCTCTGGGCGTGCAGGGACCAGATCAGAGCATCCAGCCCAGCAAGGCGGCGGGTTACCTGAGCCGGGAACCACGTGAGCGCCACATCAGCTGGGCTTTTCAGACAAAGGCCCAGAAAGGAAACAGGAAGGAAGGGGACTAGGGGAGGGAGAGACGCACGCGGCTGCTGCCGGCGGAGAGACAAGGACCGGCCGCTGTCAGTCATCTTCGCCCACCCGGCGAGGCCCGATCCTCGTGCCGGTTCCGCGAGGAGGCGCGGGCGCCCGTTCACACGTGGCGCGCGGCCAGCTCCGCTCCGGCGACGGAAGATGCTGCAGCCCCTGGCCGGCTGCTCCTCCTGCGTGCGGCTGGTGGAGCGGCACCGCCCCGCCTGGTGCTTCGCCTTCCTGGTGCTGGGCTACCTGCTCTTCCTGCTCTTCGGCGCCGTGGTCTTCTCCTCCGTGGAGCTGCCCTACGAGGACCTGCTGCGCCAGGAGCTGCGCAAGCTGAAGCGGCGCTTCCTGGAGGAGCATGAGTGCCTGGCGGAGCCGCAGCTGGAGCAGTTCCTGCGCCGGGTGCTGGAGGCCAGCAACTACGGCGTGTCCGTGCTCGGCAACGCCTCGGCCCCCTGGAACTGGGACTTCACCTCCGCGCTCTTCTTCGCCAGCACTGTGCTCTCCACCACCGGTAAGGCGGCCTCTCCGCCCGCATCCCCTGCACCAGCCCGCGGCCTGACCTATCTCCCTCATCCCTCCTGCACCCGGGTCCTTTCCTTCTCCTCTGCACCTGGGGCCCGCACCCAGCTCCCCTCACCCCCAGCCTTCTTTATCCAGCCCCCCCCTTCACTTGGGACCTGTCTCCCCTCCCCCCTTCGCCCGGGGCCTGCCTCATCTCCCCCATTCCTCCTGCACCCGGGGCCTCTTGTTTCCCTCCTCCCCAATATGTGGCTTCCCCACCCACGGCTTCTCCTTCCCCTCTGCACCCTCTCCTCCTCCCCCCATTCCTCCTGCACCCAGGTTGTCTCCTTTCCCTCTGCACCTGTGGCCCACACCCAGCTCCCCAACACCATCCTTCCTCTGTATCTGGGGCCTGCCCTAGCTCCCCTTCCCACCTCTCCTGCATCCAGGTCCTCTTCTTCTCCTCTGCACCTGTGGCCTGCACCCAGCTCCCCCCACCCCCAGCCTTTCACTGCACCCAAGAGCTGAGGCACACAGAGCTTGTGGGTTGCCCCAGCACCCCCCACCATTCCGGGCACCCAGCCTGACTACCCCATTTTGCTACATTGGAGTCTGCCTCAGCTCCCTGTCCCCCATCCATCCTTCATCCAGGGCTTCTCCATCCCCTTTGCAACCATGGACTGCACCCAGCCCTCCCCCTGCCCTCATTCCCTCTGCACTCAGGGCCTGCCCCATCCCTTCTGCACCCATGCATTATTTCATCTTCTCAGGGCCCCACCATATATCTTTCTGCACAGGGAGACTTACCCTGTCCCCTGCACCAAAGGACTGCTCCATCTCTCCCCAGCCCTTAAGCTCCTTGCATTCAGGGACAATCCAACTGCACCCAGGGCCTCCCTCTCTATCCCTTCCTGCACCCGCAGACTCTTTTCCCCTCCTCCACACAGGATCCTGTATACCTGCATTTCATTCCTGCCCTGTTTGTCCCTGTGGCCCCCTCCATCCTCCTCTCCTCCTCTGCACACAGGACCTCTCCACTCCTCCTGTGAAAGATGCACAGAATTGCAGGAAGAACACTTTCTTTCCTTCCTTCCTTCCCCTTGGGAGCTAAGGGCAAGAGAGCTTGAGGTCCAATTTCCTGTCAAGAAAACTTAAGTGGCAACCAAGGGAATAGTATTTGCTTTGATGACCTTTTTTAATGTTGCATAAACCAGAAGAGTTTGATTCAACCTGCTGGGTTTTTTTTTTTTTTTTTTTCAAGGCTGAACTGAGAGGGATTCCATGGACTGCGAAAAAGGTTGCTGAGTTTGTTGGCGGGGAGGAGAATAATTAGCAACATTTACAGAAGTACTTGTTTCGGATGGCTTTGCATACTTGGTTTATGTCTGACACCAAGAGTTGATGGCGGGCATTCAGAACCTGGCCAGGGGTCTGAAACCAGTGCTGGAAACTGCAGCTATGGTGTGCTTTTCTTCCATGGGGAAGTTAGATGGTTAGTGGATGCTGAAGTGGAAAAGATTGAGAAGCACTATCTTACATAAATCAAACTAGCCAAATGTTCTTCTCATTTGTATCAGTGTAATACCATTGGCCATATTTCTGTTCCCAGTGACACAAGAATAAAACCATAGTACCTTCACTGGTGTATCTGAGAGCAGATTTTGGCCCACTGACTTCAGGGGTGACAGCTTTAACTTCAGTAGAGTTGAACCAGGATAAATAAGAGGGGAATTTGGCTTGGAGAAATTGATCTAGATTCTTTTAGACTATTTAATTCAGTGTGTGGAATCTATGATGTGGTAACTGGAAGAAAACCAAACACTTCAGAGGCCTCTTTGACCATGGTGTTATGCTGGTGTGACTCCACTGCAATCAAGGAGGTTATGCTTGTGTGATATCGGAGTGGTGCTGGGTGAACCCAGGTTCCATCATCCTGATCTCACTCACATTCTGTAAAACTGACCTAGTGAGGACAAATGGGTATTAGGTTTCTTTTCACAGTGGAAAAAACAATTGCTTATCATGTGTACCTGGAAAAAGAGTACATCTATAACTAATTCAGCGTGTGCTTTCACTTTGGGTACTCTTGATTTTCATATTATTTAGTGAGTGCCAACATCGTGGTGGTTACTTATTTGTTTGAACTGTGTCATGATAGCTGCCTTCTAAGCTGTTTACTGTGTAATGAAGGTATGAACCATCTGCCTATTTGTGGGCCAGTAGTTCCAGCAAACTAACACTTTTTTCTTAAAGAGCTACCATCAGCTTAAAATTCATGCTTCAGGTTCTGCGCTATGCCTGAAGGGGGTATGGTGCAGCTCAAATGTGGCTAGACTTGCCTTCACAGCCCTTGGAATCTGCGGCTGGCCGTTGATCTTTTTCATGCCCACCTGGCCATGGCTCCAAGGGTCCATTCTGGCAGATGGGGATAGCCGGAATGAAGCGGTGGGCTGGTCATACTCCCTCAGCAAGGATACTAAAAATGTCGTAGAGCTGCTGTGTGATTCTACAGCACCAGCAAAATCCCCCTGTTTAAAGGGAAGTGAAGGGTACGTCTATATGGGGATCAAAGACCTGCAGCACAGCCGTGGCTGACCTGGCTCAGCTGATATAGATTTGGGCTCAGGGGTTTGAGTTGCAGGGTTAAAAATTGCTGTGTGGACATTCGAGGACCCTGTCCCCTTGCAGGGTCCCAAAGCTCAGATTCCAGTTCAAGCCCAAACATCTACACTGCAGTTTTTAGCCTAATAGCCAGAGTCCTGCTAACCCAAGTCAGCTGGCCCGCACCTTTCTTGGGGTTTTTATTCCATGTGGACCTAGCCATAGGCAGCTGATTAACTCAGTAATGTGACAGAATAGAATTTGTGCCACCAATTCAAATATCTTTGCCCATATTGCTGTAGCATTTTCAATTCTTGAAAGTTAAAGCCGTTTTTAAAATCCAACCTATTTATTACTATGGGCTGAATTTTAAAAAGTAAGCGCCTAAGAATGCAGATAGGTGCCAAGAGCCCTGATTCCCATTGAAATCAATGGGAGTTAGACACCTACATGCTTCCGAAAATCCAAATAGGTGCATAGCCATATCTTTAAGCATCTAAATACATTTTACAATGTAGTCCTGTGCCCTTACTTTGTGTTTTTTGCATTTCTTCCAGTTTGAACCATAAAAATCAAAGAAGTAAATTTTATTTTTGCTTATATAGTCAGTTTTCAATTAAAAACTCCTGCTGTAGTTTTTTGAGTCTACAGCACTACAGGAGAATGTTTGTTTGCTTAAAACCGCTACTTTCATTGAGATATTTAAAAAGTTGTGGAAAAAGTTCTCTGGATTTCAAGTTATATAAAATCTTCCTTTGACAAAATTTAAATTACGGGTCAAATATAAGTTGTGTCCCTTTAAGGCAGTGGTGGGCAAAATAAGCCTGCGGGCCACATCTGGCCCGCCTGAGCCCTCTGTCCAGCCCACTGCCCCAGGTCAGTGTACATGGGGTACCAGACTACGATGAGTTGAGACTGAGTTTTAGGTGACCATTGAAACAAATAACACGGTCCTCTTTCATAAGAGTGCGATGCTTTTGAAAACTCCCTTAAAATTGGAAACTTTCCTATTAAATGAGTGAGTCCTGGAAGTGTTTTGGAGCTGTTAGAAAAGAAGCAAGTTTGGTAGTTTCCATTAAAGAGACCAGCTGATGATTATCATAATGGACTGACTTGGTCTGACTCTGGTACTTACTGTCAGATTAGAATAAATAATTTTTATTTAATCAGACAATAATTGTTAAAAATATGGACCAAGTGATGAGGTTTTTAACTACAGAGTTAGAATTCATATGCATATTTGACACCATTAGCTTGGGTTTGAATACAGATACGGACTGGCTCTTAATAAAAAAGGTGATCCTCCCCACCCCTCCCTTTAACCTTCCCATCCTCTTATCCCACACTGTTTGAATCCAAACAACTTACTTGGTTTGCTGAAATAATTATAAATTGACCTTACGACTTAGACTTCTCTGCATTTATATTCCTCCTTCACACTGTACCCACCATTTCATGCATCTAATAAAGTGGGATTCTGCTCACTAAAGCTCATGCGACAAATACATTTGTTACTCTTTAAAAGTGCCACAGGACTCCTTGGATATTTTTATCAGATTTAAAATATTTTATTGAGTGAATGTTAGAAAAAGGTCAAACAGTCATGGTGTTAGAAAAAGGGAGTGATTGGGCATCCAGGTTCACAGTACAGATCATTTGGGAAGGAACTGGTTATGGTATGGATGGCAAGTACAACCAGTACATGAACTATGGCATCCTGGATCGAGGGAGTCAGGAGACTATGGGTCTGAAGAACAAGAGGTCGTAGATTTGGGATAAAACAGCTTAATATGGAAGGGATACAAAGTGTGGTATAAGGGAAGCACATATGTTATTACGGGTGGGTTATCCTGGAATGCATATAGGTAGTATGGGTCAAGAATCCATTAGGAAATATGTTCCTGTGCAGAAGGAGGGGTGTCTGTGGAGCCCCTTGGTGGTGACTGTGGAGGCGGTCCTGCTTACGCCTCCTGGTACTGTCTGTGCCTGGTGATATGTTCGATGTAGATGTCCCTGGACCATCTGATGGTGTTGGACACCATGAGGCGGCGCATCAACCGGACATAGCACCTTCCGACACCGCAGGCCTGCAGCACACATTCGTTGGCAGGGTTCCAGGCACCCAGGGTGCCGACGATCAGGGCATGGCTCTGGACCTCGTAGCCCTTGGCTCTCAGGGTGTCTGCTAGGGGAACGTATTTTTCTTCTTTTCGGGCCCGAGCGCCAAGGAAGGCCAGGGATCGGTTTTCGAAGGGGACCATGATCTCGACCATGACGATCTTCTTCTGGTCCCCATTTGTGATTATGACATCGGGTCTCAGCAGGCTGTCAGTACCAGATATGGCGGAGTTGACTGAGGCCTCCCCAAGGTGAGGTGGGATTGCTTTCACGAGGTGGGCCTGGATCGCATTGTGCCTTAGTTGCCAGGCTCTGGAGTGGGGCTTGCAGCTGCAGAGGATGTGGGGCAGGGTCTTGGTGGTGTAACCACACTTCCTGCAGTGCTTGTCCTGGTGCCCATGGCGAACGACTCCGTTCAGGGGAACACAATTGAAGCAGGCCCGGTGGAGAAACCTCCAGTCTGCAAATTGGGTGTAGCTGCCTTTTGGGAAGAAGTGGTTGCTGACATCCCATTTGCTGGTCAGCTCAAAGACCTTGCCTTGGTCGGGTTTTCTCTTGGGGTCTTCCACATACAGCACGTGGATGGCAGCTTTCAGGATCCTCTCCAGCTTGCCTCTAGCCTTAAGGGGCACGATAGTGCGGTCTTCGGTCCTGATTCACGGCACCAAGACCGACAGCTCCTGCCGCTCCTCACGCCACGTCTATCGGCAGCCAATGTGCATCCCCAGACGATGCGTGGCAACCCAGGCACGGGTCCAGAGGGGTGCATGGACCCCTGTCCTGACCAAAATCACCATCCAAGGAACCGCTGAGGTAGGTGGCGATGTCTGTGTTGGAAGGGGTTCTCTTGATCCGCTTTGTAGTTACCTCGTGCAAGGCGTTTGCCACTATGTTCCTAACGGTGGAATCTGGGCAGGTCAGCAGGCGGAAGGCGTGGGTGATGATGGCGATGTCGCAGAGGTCGCCCATGTGGGGGACATTGGCACCTCCCTGCTTGTGACCGATGTAGGTCAGTTCGTTGCTGGCCCTCATGGGAAGGAACAGCCACTTTTTCACCAGCTGTCGGATGGCACTGTCACCCTTATTGAGGGGCACCTTTGCTACTGCTGAGCCTCGCAGGATGAACGTAATGCGGGGGATCAGGAAGGTGTTCAGGGCATTGATCTTTTGCCAAGGTGCCAGGAGGGAGGCTGTCGAGTTCCGTGCGGGTCTGGATCAAGCGTAACAACCAATATGATTGCAAGCAAGCATCGTTTATTGATACATAAGTAAAGATTTTTATACATTTCCATAGTCCCACCACCAACTATGACAAGGCAGTTAATTGGTGCATATATAATTATATAAAACAAACCTGTAAGCCATTGGTTAGATAACCCCTAGATTTATAATTGTGTTTACTGCTCTTCTTACTCCTCACTATCAGTAAATTCTCACAGAAATCCAGACACTGAAACGCCAAGGCCGGTGTGAAAGTATGTGGCAGTATGCCATTGCAGCCTGAAGTATCCTTGTCCGACCTGGCTGTGATCTTCCAATTACAGTGTCATCATGTCTGTGTATGCTGAATAAATCTATTACAGCGTCAGCATATCTGCGTATGCTGAATAAATCCCCACAGGAGGCGTCAATCTTGGCGGTGTCCTGCAGGATCATTTGGATGGCGTCTCATAGATTTTAAGGTCAGAAGGGACCAGTACGATCATCTAGTCTGACCTCCTGCAAAATGCAGGCCTCAAGACCTCACCCACCCACTCCTGCAATAGGCCACCAACCTATGACTGAGTTATTTACCTCCTTAAATCATGATTTAAGGACTTTAAGATACAGAGAATTCACCGGTAGGTGAACCATGCCCTGTGCTACAGAGGAAGGCGAAAAACCCCCAGAGCCCAGGCCAATCAGCCCTGGGGGAAAATTCCTTCCCGACCCCAAATATGGCGATCAGTTAAACCCTGAGCACGTGGGCAAGTCTCAACAGCCAGTTATCCAAGAAACAATTCTCTATTATAACTCAGAACCCACCCCACGTACTCTCCCCTCTTAGGCCACTTGTAAATCCACCACACGTAGCCAAATATCAGTCAATTTCCAAAATAGGCTAATCATACCATCCCCTCCATAAATTTATCAAGCTCAGATCTGAAAGCAGTTATGGTTTTTGCCCCCACAACTCCCCTTGGAAGGTTATTCCAGAACTTACACCTCTAATGGTTAGAAACCTGCGTCTAATTTCAAGCCTAAATTTCTTGATGGACAGTTTATAACCATTTGTTCTGGTGTCCACATTGGTGCTGTACTCAAATAATTCCTCTTCCTCCCTGATGTTAATCCCTCTGATGTATTTATAGAGAGCAATCATATCCCCCTTCAGCCTTCTTTTGGTTAAGCTAAACAAGCCAAGCTTCTTGAGTCTCCACTCATAAGGCAGGTTTTCCACTCCACAGACCATCCTTGTAGCCCTTCTCTGCACCTGTTCCAATTTGAATTCATCCTTTCAAAACATCAGGGATCAGAACTGCACGCAATATTCCAGATGGGGTCTCAGCAGTGCCTTGTACAGCGGCACTAACACCTCCCTGTCTCTACTTGAAATACCTCTCCTGATACATCCTAGAACCGCATTAGCTTTTTTCACAGCCACATCACATTGGCAGCTCATAGTCATTCTATGGTCAACCATTACTGCCAGATCTTCTCCTCTTCAGTCCATTCCAACTGATGCGTCCCCAACTTATAGGAAAAATGCTTGTTGTTTGTCCCTAAATGCATGACCTTGCACTTCCCATTATTAAATTTCATCCTGTTCCTGATACTCCAGTTTACAAGGTCATCCAAATCTTTCTGTATGGTATTCCGATCCTTCTCCGTATCGGCAATACCTCCCAACTTGGTGTCATCTGCAAACTTTATTAGCGTCATCAGGGGTCTGTTGGACGTGGAAGCCCATTGGTGTCCCCAGCTGCTGGTACGCCTGCCCATCTTCAAGGCAGATGACGGGCTTACCCTGGATCCAGAACGGCGTCGGTTGGACTGTGTCTTTCTTGCTGACGTGGATGTGGAGGGACGCACACTTCTTGGCATTGAAACACAGCCCCATCCAGTTGGGGATCAGGCTGGTGGTCTGCAGCATATTTGGAGGTGCTTTGGGGTTGTCAGCAATCAAGACCAGGTCGTCCGCATAAGTCAGGATGCTGACTCTTTCCCTGTGGAGGTTGAGCCCCCCAGGGCCCTTGGCCATCACCCGGATGAGCGGCTCCATGGCGAGGTTGAAGATGATGGGGCTGAGGGGACAGCCCTGCTTCACCCCACTCCGGATAGGAATCTCGGCGGTCTCTCCCTCAACCAAGTGGATGGTGGTGGTGCTCCCATTGTATAGCTCTTGGAGCAGCTGGAGGAAGCTGGTTGGCATCCCAAATTCCTGGAGTGTGGAGAAGACATATTGGTGAGGTGTGGAGCTGAAAGTGTTGGCCAGGTCTAGCTAAGCTATGGCGCACTGTTTCCGAGACCTCCGGACAGTCTGGATGGTGGTCTGGAGGATGAAATTGTGCTCATAGCAGCCTTCACAGGACATGAAGCCCTTCTGTATGGAGCTGATGGCTCCTGCGTTCACCGACCAGTCTGTAATCCTGGCTGCTAGGCAACTGGCATAGAGTTTGTAGATGGTGGAGCAGAGGAAGATGGGTCTCCAGGTGCTGGGGTTGTCTTGCTCACCTTTCTTATAGACCAACACCATCATGGCCTTCTTCCAAGTGCTGGGGGTTCAGCGGAGCTCCTTGCACCGGTTGAAGAGGGCAGAGAGCACCAGACAGCTGGGATCCTGCCTCTTTAGGATGCTGTAAGGGATGCCATCTTTCCCTGGAGCAGTGTTCTTTGTCCAACCCAGCCTGGCCATCACTTCCTTGGGCGTGAAGTCAGCTTCCAGGTCCTCAGCAGCACTGATCCGGGACAGGGGTGAGACACGTTCCGGGTGTCCGGAGGTAATCAGGGCCACACAGTCAAACACATTCGAGAAGTATGTAAAGAGACTCTCGGGTGGGATCGTGCAGAAGGACAAAGGCCCATCGAGGATCTCTCTCATGGCCTTGGCATGGTTAAACTGGTACAACTTCTGGATTTTGGAAGCAGCGGCTGGATCATAGAGGTGGCTGGTGTTTCGCCCTCTGGATGCGCTCCTGTTGTTGCGATTCACTGGTGGTCTGCGAGTGGGTGGGGAGCCTTCCTGGTTTCTTTCGCTCCTTGTCATGACCTTTGCTGACAGCTCTTGGGTCAGTTTGTCAACAAGGGGGTCGAGGTCATCAAAGGACTTTGCCACCCTCAGCTGCTCCAGCCACAACAGCTTCCATGGCCTCGGGGTCTGGGTGCCGGTCGTTGATCATCTAGGCGATCCATCGAAGTGGGTTCAGGCTGCACATTTGGAGTGCAGGTGTCCTGGGCTCCCCCTTCTTCCGAATGCTCGGGAACCTTCTCAGTTGGCGTGATGGCATCCTGGGGAGCTGGGTCCTCACTTGGTGTCCTCCCGGGACTATTGGTCCCCTGGGGAGGATCAGGCTCTGCAGGGCTGTCTCCAGGCCACTGGGAAGCGCCGCTTGGCTAACAGGACTCCTGGCGTCACTGGATCTCTCGCAGCCACGACTTGCTTGGTTGGGCTCTGTAAATGTAGCTAGTGACCTGGAGACAGGACCCCTTTCAGAGGATGTGGAGGCTATTCTTGGACATTGTGACTCTCCGTCCTGGAGGCTGGGATTTGTCGCAAGGTGTGGGAGATCGTGCTGGTCTGCTTGGGGGAGGGGTACAAAGCTATCATCCGTGTGGGAGCACTGATCCTTCTGGAGTCAGGGTCATGCCGGGCAGGCTGCCCCCCAGGCATACTTAGCCGTCTGCTGATGGGGATCTATGAAGGAGCACTGGACACTTTGGCGGTAGGGCCTTGACCAGAGGACGTTGAGGTGGGAGTCATACTGGCAGTAGCAGCGATCCGGTGTGTCAGGCCTGGGGCAGGCCTCATCCCAGCAGGATGGTGGGCTTTTGGACCCCTGTTGCAGCTTCAGGATAGGTGGCTGAGGTGTGGCCGCAGCGGGAACTCGGGATGAGCTGGCAGTGTGAGTCCTCGTCTGCAGTGATTTCCCAGTCCCCTTGGAGGCGGGGCGGCAGCAGTTGGTGCTTGAGTTCTGCTTATTGCAGGACATATAATGTGACTTGCACTTCTTCTGCGTGCTGAAGGGCGACCCCCTTGCTGTGTATTCTCCAAAAGCCATGTTTCCAGCTGTGTTTTCACTTCTCTTTCACTTAGGTACACACACATAATGCTGCAGGAAACATGCTACCATAGCAATAGTGTTGAGTATGTAATGGGCACTCAGAAAAGAACTTGCATAGCATATTTTGCATTAAACCATACAATTAGACTGCCAAAGTGAACAGAAAAGTTACATAGATCATACCCTGTGGCTGCGGGAGGTGGGGGAGTACGTCCGTGACAGTCACTTCAATCTGCTCCTTCCCCCAACTAGCCCAGCCAACCAGTTCCCACCTCTAGTCTGACTCACCCTTTATAGCCCGTAGGTGTTGCCCTCCAGCTAGGAGCACTTAAATAAACTCTTCTGTTCCAGTGTAAGAGTTTATTTGCTACCCAGATCTTGACTAAAAAGGAGATTTTTGAATACAGTAATGGCAAAAATAAAGACTAACAAGTTTTATCACATAAAATGGTCTGTAAGTGAGGGTGCAGAGCTAGTGAAGGCCGTGTATGTGGAAAGAAATCACATCATGGACTAGCAAGGCCGCAGCCGATACCATCCTGGCATCGACTGGTGAATCAAAAGACATTAGGAGAAATGTCTGACGTCAATATGGTTCTTAAATTGAAAAGCGGGACTGTTAGACTGCTTCCATTTGTTTTACGGAATGGCCATTCACAGCCCAGTGACAGAAATGAAATAAAACTTTACAAATAGCTGTGCCTAGGAAAGATACTGAAGCTTGGTTACAACAGTAAGTGGATTTCCTTTATTCTGGAAAGAGAGTACTGCCACTAATAGGTTTTCATATTCAGAGATTAGTGTAAGCGGGACGTCTTTCTGTCTCCACACCACAGATCTGAACCTGCTGAGTTTACTCAGCTTCTTTTTCCCACCTACATGGAGGACTGAATTATTCCCCTTAGGATCAGGGAAGGTACTGGGGAGGTGGAAGAGGTGCAGTGTTCAGGCAGCAGCATCTGCAGGGGCTGGAGGAATGAAATGTGTATAACAGGTGTAACCCTCTGCAGGCAGGCAGAGAAGTTGGGACTATGCTTTTCTTCCTGGAAGTCACATTCCACCCAGGGACACTACCTCTGTGGCAGCACTGGCTGCCTCTTTCCTTCCAGAGAAACAGAGTCCTATGGCACTTTTAAAAACTAACAGATTAATTTATCGCATAAGCTTTCGTGATGAAGTGGGATTTTCTCCCACGAAAGCTCATGCGATAAATTAATCTGTTAGTTTTTAAGTGCCACAGGACTCTGTTTCTCCGCGATAGACTGACACGGCTACCCCTTCGGAACTTTCCTTCCAGTTCACCTACCTGCCCTGTGGCTGGCTAACTGACTAACGGTACCCCTGAGTGCTAACAGAAGAGTGCTCCCTGTGTCCTCCTCTTTTCTTCCCACCCCACAAAGTGAGTGGAGTGATGAAAACTGGGCCCAGCGGATCCCCAAATGTAATATAATTTAATGTCATTTTAAAATAATCATGATTTTCTAAGAGCTCAGAAAGCACTAGTTGGTAATATCAGAATTGGCTTTTACACGCCTTTGTTCCTGAAGTATCTCCCCTCCAGCACCACATGCTGAATGCACGTTCTATAAGTGTTAAAAATTACAGGAACCTGAAATGAAAAGGTTAAAAACGTGCCTGCGAATTCCATCCAATTTTTCATTTTTTACTGCTTGTGTGGGTGTCACTCAATGGTTTAGGGACTGTTAACGTGGATTCAGATAATTAAATAATCTTGAAAAATACTTTCATAGCTGCTGTTTTATATACTGAGGCCTTTGTTTTTCAAGACCACAAGTATAGGCAGAAATTTTTTAAAATCCAGAGTTAGATCTTAAAATTTTAAGATAAAAGAATATGTCATACTTCTCATATAGTTTTAAAATATCTTTCATTTAAAATCCACTTAAATGTACTTCTATAGATTCAAATTTTAGGATTTTTTTAAAGGAACCACCGTTTGTAGAACTAATGGGGTAGGCTTTTTTGTTGTTTTGCCATTTGACAGAAACCAGTTTTTTCAGTATTGTTAAATACTCTCTGTAGTATTTGCAGATTACACACACTAGCATTAAAATGACATTAGGCAAGTGTTAATTACAATTTCAAGTGTAAATACAAGTAAGGAATCTTATTTTTATATAAAAAGAAACTCCAAAAGTTGGATTCTTTTTATTCATCAGTGAATACAGTGTAAAAGAGACGCATGTTTTTGTATCTATGGAAAAACAGTCCACTGAAAAAGCTCAATCCTGCTCCCTTTGAAGTCCATAGCTACCTTTGTACTGACCTCAATGGAAGGTGTATTTGGACCAACAGGATATTCCTGTTTGTTATGCATTAAGTGCTGTAGCCTGTTTGGCCAAAGCAGCACACTGGGAACGCAGGTTCAGCCGTTTATCCAGTATAACCCCCTATTTTTTTAATTTTTTTTTGAGTCTCACTGCTTCCCATGATAGCATCCCCCATTCTGTAAGTATGTTCTGCGTTCTTTGTTCCTAAGTGTATACATTTGTTCATGCATTTATAAAATGCATATTGTGTACACCTAGCTTACCAAGTGATCGAAATCACTCTTATCAGTGACTTACCTTGTCCTCTTTATTACTTATCACTCCCCCCATTTTTGTCATCTGTAAACTTTCAGTGATGACTTTTTAAAATTTCTTCTAAGTCATCAATAAAAATGTTAAATATCATCAGGCCAATAACTGATCCCTTCACGTCCCCACTAGCAACATACCCCCCTCAATGAGGATTCACAGATTACACTTACATTTTGAGATATTTCAAGTTGTTCGCTTTTAATCATGTACCATGTTAATATATGATCTTCTAGGTTTTTAATCAAAGTATCATGCAATACCAAATCCAATGTTTTGCAGGAGTCTAAGTACTTTATATCAGCACTATTACCTTTACCAGCCAAACTTGTATCTCATCAAAAAAAGGTATGAAGTTAGCTTGATAAGATCTATTTTCCATTAATTCATGCTGACGAACATTTAATCATATTACCCTCCTTTAATTCTTTATTAATTGAGTTCCAAATCAGCTGCTCCATTATCTTGCCGGAGATTAATGTCAGACTGACAGGTCAGTAATTACCTGGGTCACCCATTTACCCTTTTTACATCAGGGCCTGGAAAACAGCCCAGGATCAGGAGAGTGCTGAGCAGAGGCATAGCTATAGATGGGCCTGGGTGGGCCATGGCCCACCCACTTTGAGAGCAGACCTACCCAGTCAGATTTTAAGCAATTCATCCTGTGTTTTTTATCAGCCTCTGTTTTGCTTATGACACAAGGCTTGTGCCCACCCTCATCAACCACAGGCCCTGCCAAAAAAATCTGTTCTGGCTACGCCTCTGGTGCTGAGATTAATAAAATTTAGCCCCACATCCCTTGAGGTACAAGTTCTGTACTGCACTTCCAATTGATGCTTTCTCATTAATGGCATCCTGCCTCTGCACATCACTCCATACACAAATACAGTTTTGCATTAACCTGATCATTTCTAAAAGGAGCTGTAAGATATAACTTTGCCTAGGGTTTCCAGGCTGATTAAAACCTGGTTTCCTGATTGACTTAATAAACTGCAGGCAAAAGGATTGGGGTCGGGAGGGGGATGTGGCGGTATAGTGTTTGATCTTCCTTACTAAAATCTTAAATGACTGAAGCCTGTTAACATGCTCACATGCCACAGTGATGGGTATCAAATGAATGCTTGTAATTATAATGGACTGTAAGCCATTAAGATGACAAATTGTAAGTGCAGTTAAGCTGAATTATTCTTTGTATTGCATTAGTGAAGGCTTAAAGTTCAGGCTTTGATATACAAACGTGCAATGAAACTTATAAAATGAGTGCAAAGACCTTCAGGGATTTTTTTACGCTGTTTAAAAACGTGATTTCTTTACACTTTTTTAGAAAGCTGTAGAAAATTATAGGATCACTTAGCCTTCTGGGAGTTCAATCACAGGGGCTTTTGCTGCTGCTCTTCTGCCGTAACATGCTTAAAGGTGACCTGCAAGTATTTTGGAATTGAGCATACTCTAGCGTGTGCTGCAGAACTCCCCCAGCAAGGAGCGGAGAAAATATTAACTCATAAGTGATGATAATGTTAACTTTTGTTTCACAGGTTTCCTCCATCGCAAGAAGATCTGTATAATAACTGCATCAAAGAACAGCGCAGAAGATGGTCCTACTTGAGACCTCAGTTCAGAAAAGTACTTGAGCATATGCCTGAAGTTGAGCACATGCTTAAGTGCTGATCAGAATGGTGCTGGAACATCTTAATTATTGTGCCTGGATGCCACTGCGGTTGGCACACTAATATTTATATGAGTAGATTGCTCCTCTAAGTTGTGACTGGCTAGCTTGTACTTCCCTGTGACAACCCAGCGTGCACCATGGTGTGAAAGCAGCTACTGCAGCTGGTGTATCTTATTTCTTAGTTTAGGTACAGTCCTGTAAAACTTTTTGTTAGTTTAGAACTTACCATACCCTGGAGTAAATGGATCACTTAAATGGCTTTCCTGTCTTCCAGAGTAATTGGCTTCATGCTACAGAGGGACAGCTGTAATGTCAAAGAATGGTGCATGTTGGGGTATCGCATCAGCGGTAACCAATTTGTAGTGCTTCCAGGTAAAACAGTAGATAGTCTTAGTGTTTAGCTATATGGGACATTCAGTGCTTATTTTACAAAAAAGAAAAAATATATACTTGCATGTCAATTTAACAGATATTTATCCAAGTGCAATGGCGTGTCAGGGCTCTACCTGCGAAAGGCTGAGCCTCCTAGCAATACCAGCTGGACACAGCTGTTCCAGGCCGAGTTCCGGCCTGACGGAGTGTGCTTCCTGCTTGGTGGTAGGGTGGAGCTAGCTGTTACTTGACCCCATCAGTAGCCGTTGCTCACTGGTTGCTCAGTGCATTCACACCTGCTGCTGCGCATGGTCCAGCTTCCTGTGTCAGCCTGCTCCTGACCAGCTTGCTCTTGCACCCTCTTCAGCCTGTGCCTTTCTTCACCCTTGACTCCATTTCCCAACTATGTCTCTGGCTTCCATGGGTTCTGCCATTTTGGCTTCTGACCCTGGCTCTGACATGGACTACAACCCCCAGGTGTCTTGTTGTCCTGATTCTGCACTCTGACCTCCTGGCCTTGCCGCCCCATGGGCTCTGACCATTAGGCTTGACTGCCCGTGTCCTGGTTGTGTCCCTGACAAAGTGTGATAATTTGGGAATCTGTCTATGCAATTTATTAATTCAGTTTGATAGTGGGAGCCAGGCTGCACAGAGGTTTTTGGAGACTTGGGGCAAAATCTGAAACTGATGCCCTCACTCTTCCAAAAAAAAAAAAAAAAAAATTACCACTGAGGGGAGGCTCTGGTGGGCAATGAACTCATCCTGCCATGGATTATTGATTCTGATCTAGTATGTTTTCTATTAGCTAGTTAATCTGCCTATAGTAAGGCCTGATAAAAAGACCACTGAAGTCAATGGGAGTTTTTTTCCCAACGATTTCATTGGATTTTGGGTCAGAACCAAAGTGCCTAATCTCAAAATATTTTGGAATATTTTTTCATATGTGGAAAGAAATCACTTTTCTAAACAAATTTTAAAATAGACATTATTGTAATTATTCTCAAAAGGTGGATGTGTTCCATTCCGTACAGAGAAAGGTATGGCCCCTGCCCCTAGGAGCTTATAGCCAAAAGAAAGAGACCCTAAAACACCATAAAAATGCTTTCAGTCTGTTCTGAAAGATCTAGATGCTTTAATCTCTGTTACTGACTAATGTTCACTTAATTTTAAAACAGCCTCAAATACTTTTCATGCCAGAGCAGCACACTTCTTGCTAAGTTTTATTTGATATCCTGAAAATAACTTGAAATCAGAATGTTGACTCAACCAATAATGCAAAATAAACACAGCAAGCATCAAAGGCTTGTAAACATTTTACTACTTAATCTGACTGAACTGCTGTAAATCCTAAAAGTGATGCAGAGAGAGAGAGAGAGAGAGCTAAATAATGTTAACCAACCAGAATAATGAAATCAAGTCATCAAATCATTCCTACCTGCTGTTTAGACAGCCATAAGAGAATTTATTTTAATTGACTTAGTTGTATTTGCATGTGCCTTTAGACATAAAGAGCTCAATTCTGGCCTTGTACATATAAGTGCTGTTCCAGGTAAGTGAGCAATAAACAGTTACCACCACAGGCCGCTGAAGTCTTTGCACAACAATTTACATGCTAGTAAGGAAAGAACAAATCCTAGGTAGAGGAAATGTCTGCTGACCCCTTCATTACTGTTCTTTTGCATTTTCCTCCTTCCCCTCTACAAATAAAATGTAGGAAACTGATCCTGCAGAGATATATGAATACAGGAGTCCATGCTATCAAATCCAGTTACAGGATCGGGATCTAAAACAAAGTCTGAAAATAATTTCCATCTTACTGAATTTCATATACTTTTTAAAACAAAGCACTGGTTTCATTTGCAGGTCCCTTTAGAGATGAGCCCAAACCAAAGCCTCTGAACTCGCCTAACATTTTGGTAGTTTGCAAGAGAGATCTAAACTTTGCATTTGGGCACATCTCAGTCTAGGTAATGTGAGAGCTGGGAATAGTACTCTATTGTTTCCTCATTGGATCTCAAAGCATATGCACAAATTTAAGGTCAAGTAGAAATATTATAGCCAGCACCTTGCAAGGTAAGATAGTATATTTATACGCGTGGTTGAAGTGAGGCAGACAAGCTAAATAACTTGTGAAAGCTCCCCCAACGAATCACTTCACCACCGTCAGGAATAGAAACCCACGAATCCTGACATGTAGTTCCCTGCTCTGACCACTGGACCTCGCTCCTCCATGCCTAAGTTTCCATCTTTAAGGTTTGCTTTAGTGTGACTAGATGTTGCATTTACCACTGACATCCTTTTTCTCTTTACCCCAAATAAATAAGAATTTCACCACTCACCAGTGGTTGAAAATGCCATAGTGCACAAAGACTTATAATATTGCCCACACACTACATCTTTTTTTCAGTAGAAGAAATGGCTAACTTCCAAGAGAAATACTGCCCTTCCCAATACAGCATGAACCCTCAGTTCCTCACTCTGGACAAGAAGAGAGGCTGTGTGAGTCATGAATGATCTCTCTCTCGTAAAACAACCAGCGTACTTTTCACATTATATCATGCTGCTTGCACTTCCTTATACGTAGCACAGTACTTGCTCTGTGAAAGCATTTAGAGTGGTGGTTCTCAAACTGATAAATTTATGGGATGGCCTAGTTTGATAATTGACTGATCTTTGACTACTGGTGGTGAATTTGCCAGTAGCCTAAGAAGGGTGGCTAGATGAGGTGGGTTCTGAGTTATTACAGAGAATTCTTTCTTGGGTGACTGGCTGGCGAAACTTGCCCACATGCTCAGGGTTTAACTGATCGCCATATTTGGGGTCAGGAAGGAATTTTCCCCCAGGGCAGATTGGCCTGGGCTCTGAGGGGTTTTCGCCTTCCTCTGTAGCATTGAGAATGGCTCACTTGCTGGTGGATTCTCTGTATCTTAAAGTCTTTAAATCATGATTTGGGGACTTTAATGACTCAGTCATTGGCTGGAGGCTTATTGCCCTAGTGGGTGGGTGAGGTTTTGTGGCCTGCATTGTGCAGGTCAGACTAGATGACCATACTAGTCCCTTCTGATCTTTGAGTCTATGTTTACCATTATGGGTTACTTACACACCTCTCTGTGTTATGTGGGCAGCATCCATACAATATATATATATATATATATATATATATATATAATATAAAAAAATAATATAATTACTTGTGTGGACCTGAGGATGATCACCATACAATATATATATATATATAATATAATTACTTGTGTGGACCTGAGGATGATCACAGCTGTGAGCTGATTGGGCTGCAGGTTGAACCACTGTCTTAGAGAGCTGAAACCGGCAAACCAAATGAACAGATGTTGTGGGGGGATTTAGCAATGCAATAAAGGGCATGTCTACACTTAAAAAGCTGCAGTGGCTCTTTAGCGAAGATATGATCATGCCAACGGGGGAGCTCCTCTAGTCAGCGTAGTTACTCCACCTCCCTGTGAGGCAGTAGGTGTGTCAATGGGAGAAGCCCTCCTGTTGATACAGCGTTGTCTATGCTTGGGGTTAAGTCAGTATAACTGTCACTTGGGTGTGGCTTGTTCACACTCCTGAGTGATGTAATTATACTGATGTAAGTTTTTAGTGTAGAACTGGCCAAAGGAAGGGGAGCTAGCAACACTGGAACAAGTGAAGAATCACCACTTTTATTATTGTTATAATTACAGCTATGGCTACTGAGCATTTCTCCTGTGTTACTGTGCTGACCTCACATCTAGTATGCCTAAAACTGGGATCATGGTGTGAAAGCTGAATTGGTGGTTGTGGAACCTCAATTTTTTTAATTGATAACATAACTTCTAGTAACTATGCATGAACTGCAGTGGCTTTGAGGCCACTATAACATATGTTATATGAATGAAGTAATACTTTGTGACTCTCCCTTGCTAGCAATCAGTAATCAAAAGTTGCAGGAAAGTGGATGCCCCAGTGGGGGCAGACTTCTGGAAAGGACTATCTCCATGGGCAAGATGCTTACATTCTGCTCAGCCAGGTTGCTCACACCTAAATTTCCAGTGAACAGTAGGTGCAGATTACTGAATGAAGTCATTACAGGGCTATCCTGTGGCCAAGAAAAATGGCAAATCACGCTAATCTACACTCATTTGTTGTGGCCAAGATCTTCAAAAGCAATTAGTGATTTGTGGTCCCCAGCTTGAGACACTTTAAAGAGGCTAAGGATGTTCTGAAAATCAGGCTGCTTCAAGATGCTTTAAGTTGGGCCCCAAACCCATTGATCGCTGTTGAGAATCTTGGCCCAAATTTTTAGGTCCAAATTATGATACCCTTCTGTACATTGAGTTGTATCTTTCTACACAATCCCATTGATGTCAAGTTACACATATAGATATTGAATCATAGACTCTAAGGTCAGAAGGCACCAATTTGATCATCTAGTCTGATCTCCTGCACAATGCACTCCACAAAATCTCGCCAACCCATTCCTGTAATAAACCTCTAACCTATGATTGAGTTAGTAAAGTTCTCAAATCAAGGTTTAAAGACTTAGTAAAGACTTTGTGATAGCAATGAAGCACTGTCAGTGGGAAAGTCCTACTACAGGTAGTTGGAGATTTAGGTGTATTTGTGAAAGAATTTTTTTTCATTTGTAATAAACCATTTAATCATTTGCTTGAGGCAAATCATCTTTAATCTGTGCAAACAGTATAATAACTGAAAACCAGGAAGCAGAAAACTTGTTTTCTCTTTATGTGAATATTCTCAGCCTAGTCTGTATTTTCTTATACCTGATTGGCATTTCTTAAATATTAGATCACAATTCATTTCTAAACACTACTTTTGCATTAGTCAAAATTATCCATGTCAACTCATCCTCTCGCATATAAAAATGTTAATGATAATTCTAGTATTTGCAGTTGCTTTGCCATTTTGTACTTGCCTGGTGGCATACAGACAAAAAATATTCAAGTATCTTCCTTTGTATATCTTTTGATAAGGATATGTGATAACCATTTCTCATCCCTTTCAGGCAGAGATGCACATCTGCACTGTCCCAGTGGACAGCATAATATTGTGTTATGTGTTTCTAGTATTCCCCATCTTGAACCAGATATTTCTTTCCCATCAGCCCAAAGTAAATGGGAGCTGAGGGCTGTCAGCAATTCACAGGATTAATCCACATGAGAGATGTGGGATTTTGATGTTTGTCTTTTTCTGCATCATATCCAGAAAGCCAGCGTGAAAACCCCACCTTTGATTAGCACTCCATTCCCTATTAAGAAAGAAGTCTGGTACCTTTTTTGTTTTTTTTTTTTTTGTTTGTTTTGCTGAACTAGACTAACACGGCTACCCCTTTTGGAACTTGTGTTCATGGGAGGACCTAACTCAGCATGGTCTATCCTTTGACCAATCTATCCAGAAATAGTGACCTAGTATAACATGCTGCGTTCACAGCTTCTGTTACTTGCACTATCTTAATACCAAAAGTGACAAATAAATATCTCTATTTACTCATTTAAAAAAAAATTAGATGGCTGACTCACACGAACAAGCTTGGTATGGCTGATATAGTCTCAAAATCTGAACATGGGCCAACAGGGTGGTTCTCAGAGCAGTAAAAATATCTCCCCTGGTTGATCCCCTGAGAATTAATTCAGAACTTTGAACATGTAAATGTGAATGGCTTTTATATTTATCTAGGCAGAAATGAGAGACAGTACAATAAATGACGGGATTGTGTTTGTAGATTGCCCATATCTGAGGTGACTAAATTTATTTCACTTTGATCTTAAAGATAAATGTTGTCTGAGCTTCAACAGGAAAAGTCTTAGCTATAAAATGGATTTTCCAGTTTAAAAAGACATTCTGTAGAAATGGGAAGTTGTGTATTTGGTTGGGAATAGTTGTTTCTTTGACTGGTTTTTAGGGATTAATGGGCTGTGAAAATGTTCAACGGGGGGAGGAGGGGAGAGGCACGGGGGAACACAAGCCGTTCTCTACATGTAGCAAACAGTTGTATATTCTGTTAAACCCTTAATATTTCTAGAAATTGCTAAATTTTCAAATGAAACAGAATTAGACTTTTTCTTTTAGACTCTTTCTTTTAGCAGGGGGTTGGATTAGATGACCTCATGACGTCCCTTCCAGCCCTATGGTTCTATGATTCTATATGAGAAAACATTAAAATTTAAAATGATTGGGAATTAAACTTTTGTTAATGTATATGCTTTAAATATCGAAAGCCCTACAAATATGAGTCAAGATTATCATCCTCATGTTGCAAATAAGGGAAATGATGTCATGTGACTTCTGCATCCAATCAGCTTAAGGAATAGAAATTCCTCGGTATATGGGAAGTTGCATTTTTGTTAAAGGAAACTATTTGCAGATATGATTTCCCCTCCCCCCCCCCCCCCCCCCCCAACACACACACGATCTACACTGTAGATCTCTTTGGTTCTGCCCACAGAACAACCAGTCTCATTCACTGGTCTCACTTTCAATTCTTCCTGAAGACGCAGTAAGTAGTATTTCTGTTTTGATGAGGGAGGTAAAAAGCATAACGATCTGCAGTTGAATTGTTTCTCTGTATTCCGAGGTGGAGGAAGAACAAGAATTGCAACTTATTTTAGGGCAAGAAATGATAACCTGGCAAAATTACATTTCTGTGTTTCACTAATTAGATACTTGATTAAAGCACCTTCAAAGCTGTTGATGCATCTTAGGTGAATTTGGGATGGCAACAGGGCCCAGTATCAGTTTTTAGAAACCTGTTCTTGATGAGCTGCACCTGACTTTTGTTGCTTTTGAACTCCGAAACCATACGGCACAGGTGCTGGATTCTGGAGTGGCAGCTGGTCCATCCCCACAGTGCATGATGTCTTTCAAGCCGTAGAAGGCTGAAGTAATTGGGATGATCTTTAAAAATGTATGTAGCACAGAAAACATTACTACATGAGATAAAAAGCATTGCTCTTAACCTTCCCTGAGATAAAAAGCTTCATCCTCCTACACTAACCTCCGCCCCTCACCCCAAACAGTTTGTATCCTCTGGGGTCAATGCTAGCTATGGCAAATGGGCTTTTGCTGCTTATCTTAGGGAATGACAGAACCCACTCACCATGGTGACTGGGAGTTGTACCCTGGCTCCTAACTGTGCCGCGGTAATACAGGGGGCATTCCACCCCATGGCACCGAAAAAACCTTTTTGCGTCCTGGACTGGCACTAGTGTCTGCGGCGGCGGGGCTTCTGGTGGTTTTGTGGGGGGAGAGGGAGGGCTCTTTGCCCCACACCGCCACCAAAAGTGGCAGTGACAGAATTTTGGCAGCAGGGGGCCCTAACTTGTCGCACACCTACATGCCCCAGTTTTGGGGCTAGTGCCTAGGTGTGTAGCACATTTGCCAATGCATAGCTTAGCTGCCGTTGTCGTGACTGACGCTACTGTGTGGACCCTAAACTTCCAACTTCCATAATGAAGAAGTCCAGGGTAGTAGTAGTATTTGTGTTATAGGAGTACCAGCTGGTTCAACCAAGGTCATGGTCCCATTGTGCTGGGTACTGCACAAACACATAATACGTGGCAGTTCCGGCCCAGTGTAGGCCCCTCTACCTTGGGTGAATTTTGCCCTTAGTAAGCAATGGTTAAGAAGGAATTATGGTAGGAGTGTAGAAAGGAACATGCTGCTGTGCATAGGGGCACAAGGAACGTAAGCAAAAACCTCAACCCCAAAAAACTGTTCATTTTATAACATTTCAAGTGGGTAGAAATAATGCTTCCCCCTTTAGAAGCCATTTGTACGTCTCTGAGGTATTGAGATTCTTGAGTGAATTCCACCAGGCAACAGCCATAATGAAATAGCTTGTTGGTGGTACAGGTTTGACCATCTGTTGCCTGGCAGGCAGGTGAGCTAATAAAAGAATAACTGGAGTTATTACTGAATTTTCAAAGCAATCCTTAGGAAGTCTAACCTTACCTTTGACCAGTTGGTTGGCTTGTATTCAGCAGCCTTTTAGTATTGCCCTCATTTTTATTTCTATTAAAAATGAATCTGAGGTTGAAGGAAAAATTGCTATATACGCAAACTATACCTTTGTTATGTGGAAGTCTGTTGGAGATCACTCTAATAAAGATCTGGTGGATTTCTTTTGTGCGCGTGTTATTTCTAGATGTATACTTCTATTTATCATTCTGTGGGGGGAGGAGGGAGATTCCAAATAAATCCTGTTTTGATCACCATTAACCCCTCGCAGTGTTGGGTCCAATTTATGGCTAAGCAGTACTAAATTCTTACATGAGGGCTTCAGCTTTAAGAAACAAAACATTAATAGTAATAGGAGAAAAATACACAAATCTTCTTGCCTGTCATTTATGTCCAGAATAAAGTCTGAATTTTTCCACTAAAGAATCGTAACTTTATATCTGCTAAATAAGCTTGTAAATTTAGTAACCTGAACTGAGCTTTGTGTGGAGCCTTGCGCCTGCGTGGAGCACACTGAAATGTTTAATGACACATTGATTCAATGACACCGAAATCATGGGGCCCCTGTGTGCCCCCCAGGTCCTACTCACATGGTGATTAGAATCAATGGTCAGAATCAAGATTTAAATGTATCCTATTTGTTAGTCTTTAAAAGTGCCACAGGACTCCTTGGTTGTTTTTCTAATAAGAAGAGTTCTGCACTGGAAAATTGTGTAATAAACTTAGTAATGGGACTTGAAAAATCCAGTTGTCCACTTTCACAAAGGGGTGTGATTGCAAAGTGAGTGCCACCAGTTTCTGCAACATCCTGGCTTTCACTTCCTACAGAAAAGTTAGGCCTTTCTAAAGGAATGCATATTGGTCCTGGAGATAGTGAGAGTACAATTGCAGCAGTTCTGTATCTTTCTTTTCTCCAATGGATTCCTTTTTTGATGACAGTTGATATGTGTGCTTGCCTCCAGACTTGCTAATTAGAGACCTGCACAGGAGTGGTGTAATGGTTCATCCTGAGTTGATACTGTATGCTTAGCTCATATATAATGCAAACCGAGCGGGATTACTAAGTCCAGTAGCAGTCAGGGCATCCGAGAATGCTATTGTTTTCCACTTCAAGCCATTTCTATGGTGTACAAAAGAAAATATGCATTTCTCTCTGATGCTTTTTGCTGAGAAGTGATATTATGGAGCCAAATACTACTCTATTCAAATATGATATGAGAATATGTTCATCAGTGTTCTTATTCCCATGAATATAATGTCTATTGCAAAGGAACAGTCTATCCTTTATGCTTATGCAGTGTAGTAAACCACGTCACTTTGTTGTATCTAAAACTAGCTTCAACTAACTTAGTCCAATTTCTAATTACCCCCGTGAGTTTAAACATTACGATCTGAAAAGCTGCAGCAGTCACCATTATATAGTTAGTATTTACCAATGGTTACTATACACTGGCATCTGATATTTCATAATTGTTTCCTTATATACATAGTAGGAAAATCTATGGTACTGTTCTCAGACACCACTCTATAGTACAGTAGTCCCCCAAATTTTTGCCCACTGTCCTCCTAATCCCTGTCAGAGACTCTCCCTCCAATCCCTTCCAGCTGGGGGTGGGAGCAGAATTGAGGCCAGAGACTGTGACGGAGTGGGCAGGGACCTGCAGTCAGTATATAAACTGTGTATAGATAGATAGATAGATAGATTTATTATATAGGAAAAAGAAATGAGTTAAGTTAAAGCAAATAAACACACAAATGAGCTCCAATTTTAAGTTTCAAAAAGTACTAGAAGCTTCTATAATGAGCAAGCTCTGTATGTCCTTTAGGGTTACACTAGGCTAAACACTGAGGATCTTTTGCTCATGCCTAGTTATCCTTGTCCCTCAGAGGCCAAACATCAGAAAGCTACAGTTCTTCTTTGTTGCGGGTTTTAAATCCCTTCACTCGTTCTGCTTTGAGTTGCAAAGTCTGGTGATGGAAGGAATTCACTTGTAAGACTCATAGCAACATATTAACATAATCTAGCCTTTTCTCTGTTGTTCCCTTTTCTTCCTGTGTCCCTATATTTTTAGATATCAGATGAAGACTCTTTGACATTTTAGTTGTGGGGAATCCTTTAAAAATTACTTACACCACCCTTCCTCTGTAGCACTGGGTATGGCTCACCTGCTGGTTGATTCTCTGTATTTTAAAGTCTTTAAATCATGATTTGAGGACTTTAATAACTCAGTCATAGGTTAGAGGTTCATTACAGGAGTGGGTGGGTGAGGTTTTGTGGCCTGCATTGTGCAGGAGGTCAGACTAGATGATCATATTGGTCCCTTCTGACCTTAGAGTCTATGAGGAATGAACAAAATGTTGCATCTTTCAGTAATATGATCAGGACTATCTATTTTCATTAAGTTCAAGTAAGATGTCTTAAAATGTAATAGCTGTTGTTGTTATAAGATTTTTATAGGGATGGTTCCAATGACAAGCTGAGTGATGGGGAAGTTATTTGATATAATTATGACATCTTGTCCATTCTCCTGTTTGCTCATTGAGGAGCTGAGAATATCACAATCTCTGGCAATTTTCTGCAAAATTGCTATCTACAGGCTTGTGATTTCCAGGAGTCTCCATGTGCCAAGTGCTGCTTTCCTCTTGTGGGCTTGGCCCCTGGACACTGGCCACCCTTGCTACGCCACTGGCCACGTGGCAGTGGTGGAAACATGTATACCTCAAATTGCTCAAGTGGAGGGACTACACACTAATATGTGAACTCATAGACTGGGCATTTAGTGTTGAAAAAGGTTTCAGACTTAGCTGACAGCCAGAGCAGAAATAAAAAATTCTCCTGCATCAAACTACTTCTGTTTATTTCTAAATATATTAATTGAAATGCCTTTTTTTTCCAGGAGGCTACAAAATTTGTTTTAAGTTTTCAGTTGTCTTTTGGTTTCATTGGATAACAATACCCAAACATAGTCTGTCAGAAGGAAATGAAACTTTGTACAATACAAATAGATCTTCATATATCAGATATAGAAAGAAAGTGAATTCCTTGACAAGCTAATACTACCAATACTAGTAATTGAATACTACATCATAAGTGCTTATTTTATAGGTTAAAATTACTTTTTACCACTTTTTATTAATATGACTTTTCAGAGAATATATTACAGAAAAGGAAGCTGGGTTCTAGTCTGGTTCATGAATTAAGATTTTTTTTAAATTTAAATTTTGATTAAATCTTTATTGTTGGTGATGTGTGAGATAGAAGGAACCCTGCTTTGAGATTCCAGTTTTCAAGGTTAGCTGTTGCAGAAACAGCTTTTATTTAACAAGAGTGCACAGTTGGTCGGGAGTCACTAAGAAACAATAAATATGGAACTATACAATGGCACTTTTAGTCCCATATCAAAGAAAAACCATGTTTTAAAACAGCATTATTACAAAATTTGAAACTTGGGAAGTTTATAGTTTCCACAAACTATTTTAAACCTGACCCCCAAATCAGTACCAGTATCTTAACAGCCAATCAACTTATCTTATCTATATTTATATTAAGAAACACAAACTCTCAACTACCACATTGTAAATATATTAAAATGGGATTGTCTATTGGAATTTGACAATTTTGGCTGTAGGTCCTACTGGAAATATCCACTATTATATATTATATACATATCTAAAACCTCGCCAGTTGTCCCCTGCACCTCAGCACATTTGATCTGAACACAAAACCTCATCTACTTCAACTGCCCATTTTCAGTAAAGAATACCTCACCTCCTACACCTTCACGCACAGTACCGCAACAACATGCTCATAGCTACCATTTCATTTGGAATTGAACATACCCGCCAATGGTGCCTCGCACATTATTCATAATACATATTGTCAACAACTCCTTCCCCTCTTTAATTTTTCTCCTTTATTCCTCCAACGCATTTTGGATTTTGTGGGTGCCTTTTTATAAAGTGATGTCTCCTTTCCAATAATCCTGATGTTGGAATCTGTTTTCCTTTCTGCTCTCCATGATGGATTTGGTCACTTAGAAAACAACAGTGATCAAATTTGTTTATCAAAGAAGTGTTGTTGACTTCTTAAATGACCTTAAGTTTTACCATTTCTTTAGTAACGTGCGATTCTGCTTTCCTCTCTTATTTTATCAACAGTATTTGCTGCATTATAAACCTTTGAGGCAAAGTGCTGAGAAATCTTTTCAGGCTGCCTATTCAAATTGATCTGTGCATCTTTAACAAAGGGACATTTCCCATCCCTTCTCCTTCAGTCATCATTATTCCTTGTCCCATTTGTAATGAGGGGAAAGGTGCCCACATGGGAGGCGTGGGTTGAGAAGCTAATTAACTATCTATCTAGAATTATCATTTTATTTTTAAAGCCAGTAGCTGGTTCCTTTCCATTCCTAACCTTGTCTGATTTTTTTTTTTTTCCCCTCACAGAAACACTGGAGGCAAGAAATTCCTCTTAAAATGCATTTTAAATTAGATCAGGCATTATGGCATGTTGACATAGCATGGGTGTGCTGCATAGTGTGACCTTTGCATCTTATTTTATTCATGCAACATAATATGTGACCTTTGCCTCATAATTCATGCCCCAGCAAGCTTCTGTATTTTACATAAACTCATTAATCAGCTTCTTAATTATAATGTTGCTGTAGATTTGAAGTCCAGAGGGCGGAATTCTGATCACTTGAGTTGCTGTGGTGTACCTCCAGCCAAAACAAAGTGCTGAAGCGCTGTATGTAGGAGTTATGTAGCCCATGAGCATATCAGCAACTTGTATAGGGAAAGCGTCCAGCCATAAATAATCAGTTTATTGCACTGTTAGCCTAGGTTCCAGAGCATGACAAAGACTTACACAAAAACAGTGTAGCAAAAGACTTAGAACATGTAATTGGCCTACGTAGACAAAACTGTTAAAATATCTTGAGTAAAGACTAGTAGGGTGTAAGTAACGGGATATGGTTTTTAGCTGCTGCGTCAGTGGTTAAAATCCAGGCAAGGTTTGTTATGGTGATAGCGTCTAACGCGTTTGGCTGTGTAGTGACTTATGTATAATGCATTTTATTGTCTCAGTCCGCTTGCTAGTAAACAGCTAGGTATGTGATATACAATGATCACCACAGCTGACCTAACAGGAAACTGTTGGCATCTCAGTTCAAGCAAAGAACTGATGGACCTAGAGAATGAAGTTTTACCTGGTTCCTCCCAGGTCAGGCAATGCATATTGATGAAGCAGTGATGTGGACAAGCTTACACTGTTGTTTTGCATAAATAAAATACTTCATTCTACAGGGTTGGCATATGGCACCTTTGAGGTCACTAAGGGCTTGTTCCACTGGCTTCAGTGATCTTTGGAAAAGGTTTTTAAAAAAAAAAAAAAATTGGGAACCACTAACAGTTTAATGTGTTTAAAAATCTTTGAGGCTTGTAATGGATTTCAGTAGCACTAGAAACTTAAACAACAAAAAGTGCCCTACAGCATGACTTCCCCCTCCCCCCCCCCCACTACAGATAATAAAGTATTAATTTTGTCACTGGAGAAATAGAAGAAAACATGTATGGTTTACAGTGGATTTACTGTGCCTGCGGTTTACTTTTTAAAACCAAGCAGTCTGGCGTAGTGCACTTTCTAGCCTAGGACTCAACAGACATGAGCATAATTGCATACATTTTCAGCATTGGGCTGGCGGGGAGTTATTGCACATCAACAGCTTTATGACAGTGTATACAATCCTACATTCTAAATTAGACAGATTCCTATTGACCCTTAAACGCCAGTGACTTGGTGAAGGTCCAGCCTCCAAACCGATTATTTTTGCTGTGAAAGCTTGTTTTGTTTTTTTAAACATTCTTGGTGGATTATCATTGAAACACCCTATGGAAGAAACACAATGTGAAATATTAATTGTAATGGAAACTTACACTTTTAAACACCTTTCATCTAAAGTGTTTTACAGTCGGCCACGCCTAACCACTCTCTTGTCTGGTAAGTATTACCCCCATTTGAGAGATGAGTAAAACTGAAGCAAAGAGAGGTAAAGTCCAAATCCTTAAAGGTGTGTCGGCACTTCCATTGAAATCAGTGCCAAAGTGCCTAAATACCTTTTCAGGATCTGTGCCTGTGACTTGCCGAAGGACAAACAATAAGCCAGTGGAAGAAGCAGAAATGGAACCCAGATGTCTTCATCTCTGGCCTCATGCTCTGACTAGGAGACAACACTTCCTTTCTTCAAAATAAACATTGTTAAAATGACTTGCATAGCTTTGAAATATATTTTCCCCCAGGCTTTGTACTGTACATGTAACTTTTCACCCCACATAGTCTGCCTGTACTAATAGTTTAAAATTATCCTTGGTAATAGTACTTTTAAAGTATAGCAGAGTTCAAAGCTAAGTTTTGTGAAACATTTTTGTTTAACATAATACAACAGTCACAGATGCAGCAAAAGTGCCCTACTGGTTGTATGTGCCTGGTCCAATTTATTTTCCACATTTCATAAACACCCTTCCTCTGTTTGTTTTTCTACCCCCAGGTTACGGCCACACTGTGCCTTTGTCGGATGGAGGAAAAGCCTTCTGTATCATATATTCTGTCATCGGAATCCCCTTTACGCTGCTTTTCCTGACAGCTGTGGTGCAGCGTATCATTGTCTATGTCACCAGACGGCCTGTGCTATATTTCCACATTCACTGGGGTTTCTCCAAGCAGATTGTTGCTATCATCCATGCAGTGATTCTTGGGTTTGTTACCGTCTCATGCTTTTTCTTTATCCCAGCCGCAATATTTTCTGCTGTGGAAGATGACTGGAACTTTTTGGAATCTTTTTACTTTTGTTTCATTTCCCTGAGCACCATTGGTCTTGGAGACTATGTTCCAGGGGAAGGCTACAATCAAAAATTCAGAGAGCTGTATAAAATAGGAATTACATGTAAGTACCAAACTAACTAAATAATAGTCATTTAGCCAAAGGGATTTCTAGGTATTAGGTGCCATTTCTGCACCCTCCGTATTCTCTGGCTACTTTATGGCTGTTCATCTAGGCCCTGTGCCGTTCTGGGTTGATAACAGTGTATGAGCGGTTTCCCCTCAGCCCCCTTCAAAAGCACTAATCTGAATAGCAGGTTAATTAAATGGAGACTTGCTTGACTGGGCGCTAAAGGTTTTAATTGTCTGGATTGGAGAGTTGGCTTGTGTTTTTTCTTCTGTGTATGGAGAGGGTTTTGTGTGTTGGTGTGTTTTCTGTGTTTTAATATCAATCGAGTAATGTCTTGCCAGATACTGATTAATAAACCAGTCTGCATCCCCATTACAAAACCCCTAAGCCCAAATTGGCAGTAAAATAAGTGATAAGGAGCAGGATAATTTAAATTAGAACTAGAGCCATTGTCTTTGAAAGGGACATTGTTCAAGAAGATTGAATCCAATTTTTCAACCAGCTCCATTTATAATGTCCTTTCAAAAAACTTTCTGGACCTCACAAAAGCTCCCATTACCCTAGTCAAAAATTTTCCAATAAAACTGTTTTCTGGAAAATGCTGACGATCAAAATTGAAACATGGACCAAGTTGGTTTTGAAGACTTTTATTTTAGAAGGGGAAAAAACCAAGCATAATTTTATTTATATTTTTATTTATTTATTTTAATTTTATTTTAGTATTATAAAAATCATATAAAATAATATACTTTATTAAATGTTGACTTTTTATATTTGAGCCTTAATGCATGTCATTGGATGTTTTTAGACAAATAGCTATTGCACATGATTCTGAAGATTAGACATTTGCTTTTGATGCTTGTTAATTTATATCTCAACTATACAAGTAGGAAGCCTGTGCACTGAAAGAAGAAAGCAAAAAGGCTTTGAGATCAGTTAGAAAGTGGCTTGCTAAGAAAGAAAAGGCAAAACCGAAAAGCCTTCTTCCAAATCTGAACTAGCTGTCGTCTTATGATTTGTATCGCTGTAGTACCAAGGAGCCCTAGTTATGGACCAGGATCCCACAAACACAGAACAAAAACACAGTGCCCGCCCCAATATGCTTACAATCTAAGTATGGGCTAGTCTTCACTGACAGCCGCAAAATCGTCACCATCAGATCGCCCTTCCCAAAAAACTGATTGGGTGTGTGAAGACCCGCTCAATTAATCAGGAGGCCAATCTATTAAGACCACCATGGCAACTGGAGTAGCGCTGAGTCGAAGGGGGGCCCCTCCCTTTGGCTCAGCACAGTGTATGTGCCAGGCGTACGGCAATCAGACTGAGATACACAAAGCAAACAAGGAGTCCTGTGGCACTTATAAAGACTAACAAATTTATTTATCGCACAAGCTTTTGTGGGAAAAAAATCCCACTTCATCAGATGCTTGTTTGCTTTGCTGACCTAGACTAACACAGCTATCCCTTTGGAACTTGAGATATACAAGTTATTTTAAAGAAACAAACAGTGTCCTGTGACACTTTTAAAGACTAACAGATTTATTTATCGCATGAGTTTTCATGAGAGAAAATCTGACTTTGTCAGACTTCAAAGCCTGTGTATGTGTGTGTATAATATGAGTCTTTGATGTTTCACTATGTAATTCTTGGGGAAAAAGTTAGAAACATTGTCTCTTTTTAAAGTGTCAGCAATAATTGTACATATTTATATGAAATTTTAGACTATTTCTTTGACTATTTTGCATAGATTTCTAGGCTTTTTCCCTTTTTTATGGTACAGGTTTTCTTCACACACTTTTAAATGTGTAAATATATACATAATGATAAGATACTTCCACGTCCTATTATTTAACTGTTCTGTATTATTGAACAGATGTCAGAGCCAGATGACTGTATAGAACTTTGTAAAACTTCTACTTCTATTAGCAATGTGCAACACTAATAATGCAGACAAACTTTGAAGAATGTGCAATTTGTGAAATTATATATGGTATACATTATTACTGACATTATAACATTCTCATGCATTTCATGTCATTGCCTACTTTCCCATACAGAACACAGTGAACTAAAACAATTAGCAAATTATGACATTTTTGTAGCATTTTTGGTGATCTTATCTTTTAAAAAGTAAAATATAAAAGGTACATGCTCAACTAGGGCAAAATAGCTTTCTTCTGTCCCCCAAAATTTCTAAGCCTAGGACAGAAAGGAGTGAAAAAATTGTTCAGGGATGGAGAAGCTCCAAGTAAGAGCTTTATCACATCAGCTTTATCTGCTAATACTTCAGGCCACTGTGTATTTTGTTTTTCTCTGAATAAGCTCAAAAGCTTGTCTCCTTCACCAGCATCAGTTGGCTCAGGAAAAGACGTTATCTCACCAGCCCCATCTCTCTCTTTGTTTCTTGGGCAGGTTACCTGTTGCTGGGTCTCATTGCAATGTTGGTGGTTCTAGAAACTTTCTGTGAACTTCGTGAGCTCAAAAAATTTAGAAAAATGTTTTATGTAAAGAAGGACAAGGAAGATGACCAAGTGCATATAATGGAACATGACCAGCTTTCCTTCTCTTCGATTTCGGACCAAGCAGCATCCATGAAGGAGGATCAGAAAGCAACTGAGCCTTTCGTGACTGTTCAACCTGCAACTTACTATGATGGCTGTATAAACAATTAACACAAGGGCACCCATACCAATATTATAGAGCACTTACGCCATTGCAGTCAGAAATAGAATGCCTCTTTATTTTTTTGTGTTAAAAAATTGTAAAAGAAAGGAAACACTGTTGTTTTAATAAGTATTCCTCATTTCAGATGTTGAAAAGACTTCTGAGGCCAACTGATGTTACTAAAGAGGGATCTGACTCAGGAGAGCAGGAGGAGGTGTAGCACCTGGTCAGATACCCCTAGAGCATTGTTCCTGAAGAGACCAGGAGGAAGCACAATACCTCAGTGATGTTGGAGGGCTGGCATGCACTTAGGATGGGTGTAGTCTGCTTTTCTTCCATGCTGTCCTGTAGCCACTAGCTGGGGTGCAGGAAGCAGTGGCATACCAAGGGGTCTGGGCTGCAGGGGGACACTGGACTGGCAGCCCCCCTCCCACGAAGCCCTGGTGACGAGGGCTGGAGTCACAGGCAAGTGCAGGAGGGCGGGGAGGCATGGAGGCAGAGCAGTGCACCTTACCAGACCAGCCAAACCTTCACAATGGGTGGGGTCGCCCCTCAGCACTTTCCTCCCCGGCTGTTATGAAGGGCTATAGCCCAGCCCACTTCCCTGGCGGCAGGGGGTCTGCTCTATGGCATCCAAGGCTCCAGGCTACAGGTCTGGAGCAGCAGGTAAGCTAAGGGGATGGCGGGGGGACACTGCCCAGCGCTTCTTGGGGGTGGGGACACAGGAGGCACTTTGGGGTGCCCCTCAGTGCCCCCCGTATCATGAAAGGCCTGCCCAGCCACTTCTCCTTCTGGCTCAGGGGTGAGGGCGCCCCTTCAAATCCACTGTTGGGCTGAAGGGGAAGAGGTGAGCACTGCAGACTGGGTAAGTGCAGGGGGCCAGCAGAGCCAAGCCTGTATTTGTACACCTCCCCTGCAGATGCAGACCATCCTCCCTGGAGCCGCTAGGGGGCAGTGTGGGTCAGCTCCTGCTCTCCTTGGGGGGATGTGGGGGCATGTGCAAATGTAGGCTCAACACCTGGGTGCCAGAGACCCGGAGTACACCATTGGTAGGGAAGTCGTGATTTATGAATGCCCTTGGCCAGTTACTTGCCCACGGGCAGTATGCACTGAAACTGAAGTAGCAAGTCTTCCTACAATGCTTCTGCAGTGGGATCCCACTTCCTGAAAGTCAGCATGATAGATATGCTCCAGTTCAACCTCAAGCTGGTGGACTAAATGCAGGAATCATTGAGTGAAATTCAGCAGCCTGTCGTGTGTGCTGGAAGTCAGTCTAAGTGATCATAGTGGTCTCTTCTGGCCTTAAAAAAAATCTGTGAAACAGGAGTTTTACAAGTGACTTCCATGGACGTAGGACCTGGATCCTGTAGCACAAGTAGCCGTATTAAGGCTGCCTCCCACATAGAACAATGCCAGGGAAAGCCCTCTCTCCTGCAGCGGTGTATGCCAGATGGGCCATATCTTGTGTTCAGAGGTTTTTTTAGTGTTCAGAGGTGAATATCTTACTGTAATAAAACAGCAAAACTAAAGTGTCTAGACAGAGTTGACGTGAGAAGAATACTTGAAATAAATTAGATACCATATGTGAATTTAGTGATAGCTAGTGTTGAACAGATTTTATACCTTTTCTGGGAAACTTTAATTAGTGGTTAAATCAGCTAAATTTACATGACTAAAATTTAGGTTTTTATATTAGGTTGAACCATATCATGTTTGCATGTTCCCAATGAAATGGCTATTTTTGTACAGCCTCAGTTAAAACAACTATTTATAATGAATGTTTAACTCACATATGTGTACATATATACATATATTTATATACTGTACATATATTGTAGCCCAGCAGCGTTTAACTAATTTAGGAATGACATTTTAGGTAGATTTTTTTTTTTCTGCTCGAGATTTCTCTTTATAAAAGTAATAACTCAAAATTGCATTACTAAAATGTTGACTTTAAGATTTACGAGCAGTGTAAAAGAAACATTTCTACTGTTTTTCAGAGAAGTTTTGAAGTTGATTGATTGTCTTCAGTACTTAAACATATGATTTCTGTCAACTTGAATGTATCATTAAGCTCTGAAGAACATGACATGAATAGAAGCTAAGTGATGTTCAGCATGTGCACAAATTGCAAAGTACAGACACTTGATATTAAAGCACAGAATTCAAACAGAAAAAACTAAGATGAACAATCTACTGTTGTATGTGAATATACAATGTTTTAAACTTATGAAGTTGAATAAAAAAAAGTATGTGGCTTCTGTCTGCCTGTTCTTACTGAATTGTGTGTGGTGTTTTCTTTAAGAACTTCATATATACACACACACACTGTACATAGATGACATATGAAAATATGCTTACATAGAGCTACATTGTGCCACCCTTGCCCTGGTGAACATTTACTCAACTTCTGTGGAAACATTCATTTAACCATTCATTTGCCAACATGGCAAAATATACAATCTGGTGCTCTGTTGTTTATTCCTATAAAATGTTCAGTATTTAAAAAAAAATATAAACACACTTTAGAATGGTGATAGCAATAAAGTACAGTAATGACACATGGATTTAGCACCTCAAAATAACTGATCTGTTAATTAGGGTTAATGCAAAAATGATCCTTGCCAATTAGCATTAGTGTCTGTAAAAATAAGTTCTAAGTGTCAAATATTCACGTGAAACCAATGCTAAACTAGTGCATGAGGCCAACATATTTAAGATGGGCTCGATTAGAAAAAGGAGGGATTACATTGCATCAAGGCCTCTTGTATGAATTGAAAATGTATTGCTGAAGATCATCAGAAGTTCAGCTGACAAGTATATATTGAAATAAAGAGCAAAGGTCTGCAAACATAAATGAATATCTGTCAGGAATACAGAAGTCCTAAGAAGAGGAGAGTTTCCAAAGAAGGGAATATTTTATTTCTATAGAAAGCAGAATAAGGCCCCATGACTTCAGTCCTGCACCTATTCCAAACCCACCCCTGACTTAAGCAGATCCAGGCACGTGCCCCATTTACAATTAGAGACAAGCATTATTCTTTCCCTGTGGCTTGCATTTGTAAATGGAAATTATTTGTATGTCTCTAGGAACAACTGTCAGGCTATTCGGTAGCTACTTTTGTTGGGAGAAGTCTTGAGCAAAGTGATTACTCTTAGGGAACCCTAAATGTGTCAGGACTGTGCTTATTTCTGGTTTCTAGTGTGGGAGCGTTCCACAGCCAGACTCATTCCACTGTGACCATTCAGTCCCATCCTGCAGGAGTTTCTCCCTGGAGACTGTCAGTTGCGGCTTCTCTGGTGAGCGCAGCTGTTGAGGCAGCTAAGCTTTAATCCACTGAAGGCATAAAGATTAGAAGTGGGACCTTAACATCTAGTGAGCTAGGCTTTAACGTCAGAGCCGTTGCTGTGCTATTTGACACGGCTAGAAAGCCAGAGCACCAGCGTAATGTGCTCTTTACCTATTTCCCACATAAGCAGGCTGTTGCACATCGAATCACAGAGAAATTCTATATACCCATCACTCTTCCAAGTCAACCCTAGGTACAGTTCTTACTGTAACTAGCCCACATAGGACAAAGGCCTGGATCACTGTGGCTAGGTGGGCTACCTGAATGAAAAAGATCCCCTGCTAGCTGACGACAAAAAAAATGAATTAGTTGCTGCTATTACTTGACTGTACGCCACTTCCACTGGACTGAAATTTCACAACTCCATATGATTAACAGTACTTGTATATTAATAATGAAGGCTTTATTTTGTACTTACAAAGCCAGCATTTAAAAATGTTAGGGGCCCAGGCCCTAAATGAACGAGATGCAAGTCCTGGCCCCACTGGCATCAACAGTAAAATGCCCACTGACTTCAGTGGTATGCAGATTTGACGCTGAGTTTCAGATTCTGCTCTGTGGTAAATCCGAAGTAACTCAAATGTTAATGGTGTTACTTCAGAGCTACACTGTTGTGAAAAGGGTTTGTTTCTCACTATATACAGAGTTAGACTAGTCATGCTTACTGTTGTAGTATGTTTTTTTACATAAGCTTCTACTAGATACATGCTATTTTTATCTTCCCACTTTACTAGTTCCATTAGATTTGCTTCACATGGAAGTAGTGATTTTGAATTGCAATAGGCCCCCTTTGACTTGGTCTGTAAAATCCTATGCTATCTAATGCAAATTACATCACATTCTAAAATAATGTTCCACTTCCTGAAGTATTAATGGGTGCTTTTTTTAATCATCGGTGTCCTTATTTACCAGGGGAAATTTCTTGGTCCCATTATCTTGAAATAGCATTATGTTGCTGCTGAAGGTTAGTTCTATTGTACAGAGTTATTTTGCTGGTAACAATACAAATACACTGCACACATCGTATAACTGATGAAGAGAAGCTCTGGTGCACCATGGAGATTTTGGTGAAATGACAGACTGGATAATGAAGAGGCAGAAGGCTATGGATGGGAACAAGTGAAAGAGCTGACATTCATCTAGCCGAGTGGCACAGTGTGAAGGCTTATTATGATGAGGAGCTTAAATCAAAATGATAATGAATGTCATGATGACAATATCTGGACATTTTGTGAAGTGTAACTCATGGCTTTAGCCTCAACTGTTATACGGCTTGATTCCAGTGAGAGAGAAGAAAGTGTGTAGCGTGAGGGAGGAGAAAAGCTACTGACAATCCTGACTTGAAACTAAATTCAGTGGAACCCTTAGATGATAACATGATGGGGGGTTTCATAAACTAATTTCATTATATGATGCAATTCACTGTACCTGGAATTACCTTGTATATGTGGCAAGTCACTGAAGCAATTTGTGACTTCATCCTAACCAGAGTTCCACAATTTTTGTGCTCATTGGAGGAAACATATTGTTAAATGCAATAAGCAAAGAATTTATATTAATGTCCCTACAATATGTTTTGGAAGCTAAATGCTCAGGTTGTGACACGGGTAACTAAGTATTATGGTTAAACTAAAGGCTCTTAATTTGGTAATACTGTTGAACCTATTGATTTATTTAAATCTGGAGTTGCGATCATTTTCAGTCTATTTTCATCTTCAGGGATAATGGTTATTTATTGAACAGTGCATCATACAGATCCATTCCTTCTAAAGTGAAAAAGCCACTCTGCTAGAAGGAGCAAGATTCACATAGCATAAACTCAGGATTGAAAGTCCAGATTGTGTTCTGTTACAGAGGTGCAACTCTCATTACACTTGCAAATTAAGTCGACTTAAGGAGGCTTAAGTCACTGTAAACAAAGCCGTGTCCACACCAGGCTTTCATTAAGTTGACTTAAGAAATTCCTTAGGTTGACTTAATGAAAACTTAAGTCAACTTAATAAGAACCACCCATTAGGTCGACTTAAGTCGATTTAACCCTTTAGGTTGGCCTAAGCCCAGTGTGGATGCTTAAGCCCACTTTGTTAAGTCGACCTACGGGCAGCTAGGTTGACTTAACAAAGTGGACTTAGTCCCCGTCCAAGGACACCACTTTGTTAAGTTGACTTAATAAGGTCGACTTTACGTTGACTTACAGTCGACCTTATTAAGTCGACTTAACAAAGTCAACCTAACTTTTTCTAGTGTAGACATAGCCATTGATTGCAAGGGCACTCAGGCTTGATTCCTCATCTTCTCTTCCTTGGAGGTCCTGTAGGTAGGGCGGCAACATGGGCCAGTTAATAGCTCACATGACTGGGCATCTAGAGACCTGCTTTGTGTTTCCAACTCTGCCACTGACTTTCTTTGTGACCTTGACCAAGCCACAGAAGCATTTTTAACCTCGATTTCCCCATTTATTTAATGCAAATAAGGATACTTACCAGTGGATGAGAAGCTGTGAACTAATTTTTTTTTTTTAAATGTATACTAACTGTATGGACACACCTCAGAAAGCACTAATCCCAAGGTAGATGTAAAAGGAGGACTGGACCCCTTTATAAGGGGCGTGTGATGGGGTGTATACCACTCATTGGCACTAAACCAAGTAAGAGGATATGTAGAGTTCCATTAGGGCACCAGTAGCAGCTATAGGGTATATCAGGTTCAAACTAAGGATGTAATTAGACATAGATTTCTAACCATCAGAGAAGCGAAGGTCTGGAATAGCCTTCCAAGGGCAGCTGTGGGGCAAAAAAAATCTAGCTAGCTTCAAAACAGACCTGGATAAATTTATGGAGTGGATGATATGATGGGACAGCCTAATTTGGCAATTAACTGATTTTTGACCACTAGTGGTTCCTATGCCTATGGCCTGTACTGGGACATTAGATTGGGTGGTTCTGAGTTGGTGCAGAAAATTCTTTTCTGGATGGCTGACTGGTGAGTCTTGCCCACATGCTCAGGGATTATCTGACTGCCATATTGGGGGTCAGGAGAGGACAGATGGCAGAGGCTCTGGGGGGTTTTCACCTTCTCCTGTAGTGTGGGGCATGGGTCACTGGCTGATGGTTTCTCTGTACCTTGAGTCTTTGAACTGTGAGTTGGGGACTTTAGTGATGCAGTCATAGGTTAGGTGTCTATTGCAGGAGTGGGTGGGCAGTTCTATGGCCTGCATTGTGCAGGCGATCAGACAAGATGATCATAAGGTCTTCTGACCTTAAAAATCAGTGCCTATGTCTACACTTGGCCAAATAAGTCAACTTTCAGTTGACTTTGTTAAGTCGACTTAACATGTCTACACTATAAAATTGTTGACTTCAAGGGGACCTTGCCAAATCGACTTAGAGCATCCACACTGGATGCCTAAGTCGACCTGTAGGGACTAGGTGGACCTGGGACTGGTCCATGGTGGCAGGGGGGGCACCCCTTCCAAAGTGCCAGGGGGCTCAGCATTTGCCCCATTGTACCCTGGTACAATGGGGGCTGAGCAGGACAGGGACAGTGGCAGGGCATAGGGGCAGGGTGGGCAGGGCTGTGTCCTGCCCTGTGGGTGGGCACGCCAGGCTCTGGCTGTGCCAGCCACCCTGGCAGGGAGGACAGTGGGGGAGCCCCGGGGCTCTTTAAGTTGACTTAGGGCTAATCTGCATGCACACTGGCTAAATCGACTTAATAAAGTCGACTTAGCCAGAAAAGTTTACTTTAAACCAGGTTTAATAAAGTTGACTTTAAATTTCCTTAAGTCGATCTGAGCAGCATCTTACGTTGACTTAAGGAAATTGTAGTGTAGATGCAGATTAAATTAAGTTGACTTAAACAGGCTTAAATTGACTTAATTTGTAAGTGTAGACACACCCTATGAATCTCTGAGACATCAGCAGAGAAGACCGGGTGGGAAATCCAGGGGGAGAGTAAGCCTAGAAAGTCTCTCTGAAATAGGTATCTCTGCGAAAAGGCCAGGAGAGACATGGCAGAAGCCCCCAGGATGAATGAAGTTCTAGCAGTAAGTGTTGATAAAAGGTCAGGATCTGGCCATCCAGTGATGAAGCCTAAGGAGGTGTTCAAGTGACGAACAGAGCACAGGGGAAATGTAAGAAAAATGAAAGTTCAAGCCTGAGGAGAGCCCAAGAGATTTTTTTTTTTAATATTTTTGTTTGGAATTTGTTAATGGACTCCACAGAGAGCCTGGCAAGCATCTGCTACCATAGAAGGTTGAACCCTGAGAGGCCATGGGGTCTGGGAAGAATAAAGGTGAATGGTGGCCCCAGGAACAGCCTGGGGGAAAGACCTGTAGGAGGGAGTGGTGGGTATGGGAGGTTGACTAGATAACCCTTGCCTAATCATTACTGGATCCCTGGCTTGGAACCCCAGTGGAATGAAAGGGACTGGATTCCCCTACAGGACACTATGCGTGCGTCTACACTTGTAAATTAAGTCGATTTAAGCTCGCTTAAGTCGACTTAATTTACTCTGTGTCTACACTACACTTTCCTTAAGTCGACTTTAAGCAAGTTGCTTAAGTCAACTTAAGGAAAATAAAGTTGACTTAATGAAAATTAAGTTGACTTTATTAAACCTACTTTTAATTCGACTTTAGGCTTAAGTCCACTTTTTAAAGTCGACTTAAGCCAGTGTAGACCTGGAGTAGCCCTAAGTCAACTTAAAGTAGACTTACGGCTCTCCAGGACTCCCCAGGACTCCCCCACTGCCCTCCCTGCCAGGGGGTGGCACAGGGAGAGCCTGGCATGCCCCCCACAGGGCAGGGCAGAGCCTTGCCCACCCTGCCCCTATGCCCTGCCAGGGTCCCTGTCCCCCTTTTCCCCATTGTACCCTGGTACAATGGGGCAAAGGCTGAGCCCCCTGGCACTGAGCAAGGGGTGCCCCCCCTGGCACCATGGACCTGCCCAAGGTCCCCTAGGCCCTAGAAATCGACCTAGGTGTCCAGTGTGGATGCTCTAGGTCGACTTTGTAAGTTCCCCCCTAAGTCGACTTTAAATTTAAGTGTGGACATGCTAAGTCAACTTAGCTAAAGTCAACAAATTAACAAGTGTAGACATAGCGCTAGATAGGTAGCATGAAGACCCCAGAGCCCAGGGATGAAAGGATTAATGAGCCTGGACTTAGATCAAAGACTTGAGGCTGTTAGACTTTTGTTGATTGGCCTGCATAACCCTAGAAGGGTAGCCATAACATCTTCTGACATAACTTCTACAAGTCCAGGGTTTTCCTGTAATTCAAATGAAATAACCACTGGAGGCTTGATCAACAAGCAAGATACCCCTACCCAGCTCCACATGGATCTGATCTTGTACCCCTTCCTCAAAGGGACCACCACTGAAGTCAGGTGGAATTTACTTAACTAAGGGGCACAGGATTAGGTCTCCCCTTTCCTCCCCACCATAAAATTTGTGTTAGAAATTCTAAACACAAGGTGTGGAATTGTCAGAGGTGCTTAGCTTTGGCCTATCTCTGCTCCCATTGGCTATGTCTACACTTGTAAATTTAGGTCAACTTTAGCTAAGTTGACTTAACAAAGTCGACTTTAAGTCGACTTTGTTAAGTCAACTTAAGAATGTCCACTCCTAAATTTTAAGTCGACTTAGGGGGGACTTTACAAAGTCAACCTAGAGCATCCACAATGGATGCCTAGGTCGACTTCTAGGGACTAGGGGAACTAGGGCAGGTCCATGGTGCCGAGGGGCACCCCTTGCCCAGTGCCAGGTGGCTCAGCCTTTGCCCCATTGTACCTTTGCCCCATATGTACCTGACAGGGCATAAGGGCAGGGTGGGCAGGGCAGAGCCCCCCCCCCAGCAGGGAGGGCAGTGGGGGAGTCCTGGGTAACCCTAAGTTTACTTAGGGCTACTCCAGGTCTACACTGGCTTAAGTCGACTTTAAAAAGTCGACTTAAGGCTAAAGTCGAACTAAAAGGAGGTTTAATAAAGTCGACTTAATTTTCATTTAATTAAGTCGACTTAAGGAAACCGTAGTGTAGACACAGAGTAAATCAAGTCAACTTAAGCAAGCTTAAGTTGACTTAATTTACAAGTGTAGATGCACCCCTCGTCTTCAAAGGAAGTAGAGTTAGGCCAATGTCTTAGTGCCTTTTAATAGCCCATCCAAAACCAAACTAAATAGGGTTAAATTAATTTTTAACTGTAGTCCCCACACCCACTAATTTACTTTTAAAAAATAAACCCACAGTCCAACATGTAATTGTTGTATTCACCCACCTCAGAGCAGGAGTCTATATTTCTTACAAAATGGTGACTATAAACAAATAATCACATAGGAGAATTCATTCTTCTTATTTTTGCATACTTTTAAGTGACTAAATGCTGTGTAACTTGCCATTATTCACACACAATAGACTCATAGACTTTAAGGTCAGAAGGGACCAGTATGATCATCTAGCCTGACCTCCTGCAAAATGCAGGCCTCAAGACCTCACCCACCCACTCCAGCAATAGGCCACCAACCTATGACTGAGTTATTTACCTCCTTAAATCATGATTTAAGGACTTTAAGATACAGAGAATTCACCGGTACGTGAACCATGCCCTGTGCTACAGAGGAAGGTGAAAACCCCCCAGAGCCCAGGCCAATCAGCCCTGGGGGAAAATTCCTTCCTGACCCCAAATTTGGCAATCAGTTAAACCCTGAGCACGTGGGCAAGTCTCAACAGCCAGTTACCCAAGAAACAATTCTCTGTAATAACTCAGAACTCACCCCATGTACTCTCCCCTCTTAGGCCACTTGTAAATCCACCACATGTAGCCAAATATCAGTCAATTTCCAAAATAGGCTAATCATACCATCCCCTCCATAAATTTATCAAGCTCAGTTTTGAAAGCAGTTATGGTTTTTGCCCCCACAACTCCCCTTGGAAGGCTATTCCAGAACTTTACTCCTCTAATGGTTAGAAACTGGCATCTAATTTCAAACCTACATTTCTTGATGGACAGCTTATAACCATTTGTTCTGGTGAATAAATGCACTCAGGTTACAATGTCATATTATCAAACACCTGAAAAGCTTTTGTTTCAGATGTATGCTGGAAAATTTTAATTGCTTTACTTGTGTAAACAGAAGGCAGCAAAATGTAGCATCAAAGTAGATAGGAATTAATTAATCCTAAATCTAAATTCCATGGGCCTATTTTCCTTGTTACTGTAGGTGATGTGTTAAATTCATTTTGCGATTCATTGCTGTTGTCTGTAATATTCATATGGAACAGAGCAGTGATAAATATTGTTGGCCAGTAATAAAGTACAGGATGACCTTTGGGCTTAGTTCCTAGACATGTTTATTTGGCAGCTTTCGCAGATTAATCCTATTTTCATGAAGTAACAAGAATGTGTTTGAAATTTATTATGGAGGCTAAAATTACAGTCCAGGCTCCATTTAACTCAAACTCCTAGTGCATGTTCAGGCTAGAGCTCAATTCTTTACCCTTAAAGCTCCAGGGAGGTTTACCTGGCATGGTTCTATCTTGGGGTTAATGCACAGCAACATTCCCTCAGGAGGCATTCCAGGAAAAATGCTGCCTTAGCAAAGAAGAATTTCTCCCTGTGGGTTAGGGCAGTGGTTTTCAAAGTTTTTTCTCAGGACCCAGTTGAATAAAATCATTTATGCCCACGACCCAACAATTACATCTTTGCGCCATGCATTCCAGTCTTTTGATAGCAGCAGCAGGGAGCACCGCAACCCAGCAGCTGAGGGTCTGTGACACAATACTGGGTCCTGACCCATGGTTTGAAAATCACTGGTTTAGGGCAATCACAACTGCTATTCCCTCAGCCTGCTTTACAGAGTGGTGCAGAAGGGGAGAAGGCCAGGATCTGGCCCCCTCCCTGATCCCTTTGTGGTATTATCTGCCCCACAGGGGAAGGCAGAACCTGTGCTATCCCAAGGAGAGACTGTGACTGCGATTGGCTTTTTGTGGCCCAGAAAAGGGCTTGCACTCATACCCGCCCCCTGTGCACCCGCATAAAGGCCACATTCAGGTACACAGTGAAATCCATTAAAAACTCATCATTCATAGGCTGGGGCACCTGCATTAACCCCAGTATCTTCAATCACGGAAGAGTGGAAAATAAGTTTTTAATGGACCTGTGATGGGGCACCTGCCCCACACAGGCCACTACTGGGTTAACGTAGCTCTAGAGAGGTGGTGCAGGAGGCAACCAATTAGAGATTGGCCACGCCTCTCAGTCCATCAGGGCCCAGCAGGCCCATATAAGAAGAACTGCAGGGGTGAGTAGGGGTTCTTACTCCCTGGAGTTTGAGGATGGAGGGCTGGCTGCTATCACCTGGAGCAGAGCAGTACTGCTGGAGGAGCTAAGAACAGCCCTGTTCTGATAGCAGGGATTTGCAGGTTGAGGCCCTGAAGCAAGGGCAGAGAGAGTGCTGTGAGGAAGTGGCTGGGGGAGAAATAGAGGAGGTGCAGCAAGTAGCTGCCTTTTATTGGGTCCCTAGGCTGGGATCCAGAGTAGTATGTGGGCCTGGGTCTCCTCTCCTTTGTGCTCCCCCCCCCCACCACTGCTGGGGAAGTGGCCAAACAGTAGACTGCAGTTGTCCCTGAGGGAAGTGGCCAGTGACAGCTGCTGGAAGGAGGGACAATAGATTGTGATGCACTTGGATGGCCATATCATGAGGAAGAGGTCCTGAGAGAGATGTGGGTATAGATGAGAAGAGGATGGGCAAAGCACCACCAGAGGAAGGTGTACTGGCTAGCAGAGCTAATCACTAGAATAGCCAGCAGGAGGCACAGAGTGGTGAGTTAGCCCTGTTAGGCACCCAATGCACTAATTATTATTTTGTTAGGCACTGAATGCATTGAGTCCTGGACATGCCACAAATGCAGGTACTCCTGCCTTTGAAGAATGTTCATGGGAAGTCCATGGGTAAGAGTCAACTTGGAGCAAAACATTTTATTTTGTGTGGCTTGCTTCAGCTCATTTGTTGTGGGCATTGAGTAATAATTGGGTCTTTAGGGAGGATTTGAATGAGGGAGGGGGTGGCAAGTTGGGCTCGGGAGGATACAACAAAGGAAAAACATGGAGATGGGAATTGAAGAGTAACCTCACTGAGTTATTAAGGTTGGCATCTGTGAAGACAAGTGGCAGGTAGACAACGTGATGAGAGAGGGGATTAGAGACACACTCTTGGGTTGTATATTACTGCTGAGCAGACCAGTATCAGGATAAACCCTTTATTAGGAACAGGAACCCTGTACACAAATTAGGTGGTAAACTTTTTACTCCTCTGTACACTTGTAGCTGTAGCTGCCCTGTTAGATTTTTTGTTTCTGCCCTATATGATCTGTGCCAGGAAATCGAAGACACTACAGTAAGTTATCATCCCTATGTTTCCTGGTGACATTGGCTCAATAGCATATTTTTCCTTTTTTAGATATTTTAAAGTTCTAAGTATCACATTATTATAAATACAGTAACTGACTTAGCTCTTCAGATTGCTTAAACACAACCCTAACATTGTCTCCATCAATACTGTAGGGCATTTTAATAATCTTCCCAATCTGCTGTATTATGAACCCTCTTTAGTCAAAACTTTATCTGTGCCAGACTGTTCATTCTTGCAGTCAATAACAGGGTAAGCTTGTGAATTGTTTCCTCCTCGTGTCTCACGTTTCACTTGCCTTGGAGCAGGTGTCAGGTATCTTGAGCAGTTGCTTATTATTTCTTTGTAAGATTTCTGGCAATCTGTGATCACGGCGTATGAGCAAGGTGACTTTTCTTACATCACTGTGGCTTTGTCTGGCCAGTGTCCATGTTGCCAAATTGTCACTGAATGTTGGGTGGGAAAGAGGGGAGGAGAAGGTGTCAATGTCTGTTGTAGACTTAAACAGGTGACTTTCCAGATCTCGGTTGTGTAGCTCTATAGTTGAACAATGTTAAATAGAGATCTTCACTTGCATCCATTATCTTTTTTTGTTTTGAGCAAGTTCTTCACTATAGTTACACCACTTTCAGTTAATCCATTGGTTTGAGGATATCCGGTGCTAGATGTCCCACCATGAAAGCTGTATATTTTAACAGGGTCCAGGCATTCCCTATTGTTGAACTGTGGTCTAATGTCAGTTATTACTATTCTTGGAAATCTATGATGTGCCTGACAACTGTTGCTGCTGTTGTATTTTCTACTATGACTAATTCTGGGAAATTGGTAAAGCAGTCCACTATAATCAGGTAATCAATCATGTCTTCCCAAATTGAATATTGGAATTATTCTTCCAGTATAGTCTTGCACTGACCCTTCTGAATCTTCAACTTTTATATGCTCCTTACATCTTTCTGTTTTAATTTTACATTTACATGTCTCCCTGGTCTTGGGTTACATACAAGACAGATAATAGAGAACATTTTAATTAGCACATCTTTTGAGTTTTCAGCCTCCTCCATTACTGTGTAAGAATGGCATTTTCTCTTAATGCATTCACTTTTCCTACTTTCTCTGCACATTTTAGCATAATTGGATTTATTATAGTTCCTATATATTTGCCTGAATTGTGGGCATTTCATTTACTCATGCCACATCACTGGCCTTTTCTGCTTTGCATATTTCTGTCCTTGGCCAATTTAATTTGTGAACTTTTCAGCTGCTGGTTTAGTTATAGAGCTCACTGCCATGTGCTCTGTGCCATTCTGTAGGTTCTTTATTTTTGTTCATTTGTTCTGCTGCCTGGCACATCCACATTACCCTTTCTAGAGTGAATTCCCTCTCCTTTAAGAACTGCTCATGGACTTTTCCTGAGGTGTAGCAATAAAAAAAAAAATGAAACTTTCAATATCTATATTCATAGCATTTACTTTTGTTTTAGGGCTGTGACAAACTCCTCTACTGTTTTCCCCATCTCATTCTGGATATACATCTGTCATAAGGGATATTTTTTTTCCCTAGAGGCAGAATGACCCTCAAACCGGGAGCGTAGCTAACCCCTGCTTTCTGGCCAGGTCCCTTACTTTTCAGCAGGGACCCAGCCATTCCTGTTTCCAGTCACATGACTGGAAGCTTCCTGCTGAGGCTCCAGTTGCCTGGCCAACCAAGTGGGCACTGCCTACTCAAGCCCACATGTAGCTACACCCCTGCCTCAAACACTTCCATTATTTCTGTATAGCTGCCTTCTCTCCCCATGTCTCGCCCCTCTCCCCACATCTCTCTGCAATGCATTAGGTCATCTGCACCTGCAATGTTAGGAGCTGAGCAATCTTTTGCTTGTCCTCCAGTTCAGTTTGCCCCAGTGGCTTTCAAATGCACCCCAAATTGTCTCCAGGTGCATTCAGCATTTTTCTGATTCTCAGAGCTGGTGGGCAGTCACCTGCAGTGGCACAGGTGCTGTAGCTGGCATTTCAATGCTGCCTCTCACTGAGTTCATTGGTACACGCTGCCTTCCATTGCTGGTACTATGTAGTATTGTAACAATGAGCAGAATGGTGTCAAGATAGACTTTGTTACTGCACATAGATTTTATACATGGCTTGTGCGTAACAAACTTTCTACCACTCTCTGTACCTGCACCCTGTGACTGTCCCCAAGTCTGGCACCCCTACACTTTCTGGAGAACTTAAATGTATAGCATAAGTTAGGTAGTACTTAGAGACTCATGATGAGTTAATCTGCTGCAGTGGATAAATGGGAACATGTGGAAGATGAAAAGGGGATGAGGATGGTCTGAAAGGAAGATAACTTTAACAGTTGTGGTTTTGGATAAAAAGGAGGGGGAGACTGATATTGTTGGGGGTTCAGTATCGTGATCAGTGGAACTGAAGTTAAAGGGTTCAGTTCCTTGGAGGCCAGGGCCTGATCAATGTAGAGGCTTTAGGGGCTGCATCCCCGAGCCCTGCAGAACTCGGGCCCTGAGCACAGCTGACAATGCCAAGAGCCCTCCCGGACGAGGGAATCCCCACCCCTGCAGTGCTATGCTGCAAACCTGCAAGTGCCACATGCTGCACCAGCCACTCTGCCCCATCCCAACCAGCCTGGGCCTGGGGCACTGTGGGTCCCTGAGTGCTAGCCTGCCCTGTGTGGCTGGCTGGGCTTCTGCACACCCGAATGCTGCCCTGTCCCCAGGCTAGCCACTACCATGGGGGAGAGCTGGGGTTGGGGGTGGCACAAAAGTGGACAACCCAGGGCCCTTAGGCACCTTCATCCAGCCCTGCTGGTGGAACTGATATTGAGGTGATGCCAGTGGAACCAAAAATGCGGAGACTTGGGTAGAAAGCCACCCTGCCACATGTAGAGGGAACAGGGCTAGCCCAAGGGTCTCTGGGGCCCTAGGCAAACTGACTTTGACTTTGGCACCCCTCCCCCATGTGTTATGAGATAACATTAACATTTTTTTAAATAGAGAAAAATCACTTCTGCCTAATCTGATGCCCCTTAAAGTCTGGTGCCCTAGGCTACTCTCTAGTTCACCTGTATGATTGAACTGACCCTGACAGAGGAGTCCACAGGGTTTAATAGATTCTACTTCTTCAGCTTAACCTACATTAGCTTCATTCTTTGCATTAAACAGCTACTGAAGAGGAGCTCTTGTTTGGCTTTTTATTTCTAAATGTTTTCCAACTCTTTGAAATATTATTGTGTGAAGTACAGAGATGTAGGCACTAGTGGATTCACAGAGAAATACTTCTATCTGTTGGAGAAAAGAGCCATAACTTTTTTGGTTTTAATCCAGAAGAGACCATTGTGGTTATCTACTCTGGCAAAACACAGGCCACAGAATTTCAACCAGGAATTTTGACATTAGGTCCAATAACTTATGGTAGAATTAGAGGTTTTTTAGGAAACCATCCAATCTAGACTTTAAAATTTCAAATATTGGGGAGTCAACAAGAACTGTTACTCCAGTGGTGAATTACCCTCTCTGATTAAAAAAAAAAAGTGCATCTTGTTTAATTTTTGTCTTGCTGCATTATTGCAGCCATTGGATGTTGTAATTATTTTTCTGCTAAATTAAAGAATGATCACATATTGAATATCTTCTCCTCCTGTAGGTAATTACTTGATCATGATCTATAAACTCTTTATTTTCAGTGAGCTAAATAGGTTGAGTTCCTTTAATCTTTCACTATAAGGCATGTCTGCCAGACCTTAAATAATTAATTCTCCAATTTAACATCCCTTTTATAGTGTGCACACCAGAACTGGACACATTGTTTTTAAAAGGGCATCACTAAAGCTATATAAAGAGGTAATATCACCTCCATACTCCTGCTTAATATTTCCCTGTTTATGCACCTGAGAATCATGTCATAGGAGTAACTGCTGGAACCATGGTGGGGAGGGAATGAGTTACACATTCTTACCTCCCCTATACCAGGAAATAGAGAAGGGGATGGGCTGACCATAAGACAGACATAATAAAAATACCTTAAAGGCTCAGTGGTGGAAGGGATATGCCTTTCCCACAACAGTTCCTGTTTCTGCTGTTCCAATTCCCCTCCCTGGCTTGTAAATTATGTTCCCACATAATGCAATTACAATCTGTCCTATTCACTATCAAACCCTCTTCCAATGAGGCCAAAACCTGAATGGGTTCTGCAACACCACACAACTATGGACTCTTGCACAGCTATCAAGGGTGAGATGATGAGATGGACTATGATGAGATGGACTAAGTAGGGAGGCCCCGTGCAGGAAGCCTCATAGCCTTGCTTTCCCCCCACTCCCGGCAAACAGATGGAGACGCAGTCCTTCTGGCAGCCTAGAGTGGTGGCAGGAGAAGCAGCCCATCAGAAGGATTGTGGGCAGAAGGGCCATATAAACGCAAGTAGCAGAGTCCAAGCACTGCCAGTCAGTTGCTGCCTGGAACTAGAAGAGGAGAGACAGGTTTCCTAGATGGCTGGCAGAGCAGCAGGATCAGGGCTAGCTCACTGCAGACAGGACTGAGCCAAGTGAAGGCTGCTGAAACTTGGGGGAGTGAAGAAGGCACTCTTTGGGGGCTGCAGGACTGAGCCCACAGACTAGCCAGACACAGCGAGGGTACCGTGATAGGCCCTGTTGGTCTGATTAGAGACAGCGCAGGGAGGGCTGCCCAAAGGCCACACCAAAAACAATGAGACCTGTTGGGTGGTTATAGAAAACAATATCTCTTGGGAGGAAGCCTTGGCAGGCAGGAAAAACTGTATGTCCTGGAAGGGGCTTTACTTCTACCTGCTGACAGGGTGATGCAGATGGATGACTGAGTTGCTGAAGACCCATCAGTGAAACTATGGGCTGCTGCTGATGGGGGGCTTGGAAGAGGTGGGTGCCACACCCATTCCAAACAATCAAAACAGCAGGTTCACACTTGGCCCAAGAAAGGCACTTGTGGGAGGCAGGTGCTGACCTTGTTACACTCCCTCACTACAATTGCTAGTCTGCAGATAAATATTACCTGTGCTGACACCACCATAACTGCAGCTCCTGTGTAGTGACATGAGATATAATGGGGGAAAAACATTAAAATGGGATTTATTTATTTAAGTAGCATTTTAACATTTAGTTCAATAGGATCCTCATTTTCTTGTTTTCTAATCTATTCCACACGGTTAGGGAAATTACAATTTGACACCAAGCGGAGGGAGAAGAAAGCGGGGTGTGGCATTTTATTTAGATCTTGCTGACCAAAGAATATATGGTCCCTGGCTGTGCATTTGAATTTTTTCCCTCTATTTATTATTTTAACTCTTAACTCAGTAAAGTGCTTTGGGATTCAGTTAATAAGAAAGATGCTTTGTAAAACCAAAGCTGTTTTTGCAGGAGAAACTTGCTCCACTTACTTAGTGCTTAGCTACAGCCCAGGGAGGCTGTGGAATTTAATGTTTGTAACGCACTATAGGGATATTTGAATTCAGGGGCCATGGGACCGAAATCTTTCTCTTCCTCCCCTTGTTGAGAAGAGAGAAGAAATTTATTCTAAATATTTACTGTCAGTGACTTAAATCAGACATGCTTGATAATATCAGTGGCTGCATCTCACTTTTTCCTGAGTGGGTTATACTGGGTCAGCCTCAACATACATGTGAAAAGTTAGCAAAGCCAGGAGAACATCTGGGAAGACCTGTTGAAAGGGAGATTTACATGATAGCTCTTAAGCAATCTCAGTGCAATAACTTTAGGCAGCAGTGATAATTCATTGTTTATCTTCACTACATTTCCAAGGTCTAAACAAGTGCTTCCAGTATGAACAAGGTGGCTATTGCACATCTGAGAGTAAATACAGTTCCATGGTACAGTACTGCTTGTAAATTAAATGACTTCTATGGGGCATTAAAAGATGGGGGGGGGGGGGAAGAGAGAGGGGAGACCAGGTTACTATTCTCAGGGTATAGTTCAGAAATATTCCTTTAAAATTCCTTCCATTTCATTAAAGTTGTAACCTCCCATGTTCCATTTCAACAGCTCAGCAGGCACCAAAGAAAGGTATATTGGTCTGTAGAGTGCTGTGACTTAGACTCTATTGAAGGCCCTTGAAAATAATACACAAGTATTTAGCAACTTTGAACTAAATCACTTACCAAACTGTGTACAGATACCAGGATAAGGATTTATGGATAGATGTCTCAATTATTGGCCCCACTGTAACATGTTAGCCAGAATTAGAACTGGGGGGAGCAATGTTTTCCCTATCCCTCAAATGTTTTTGGCTGTTCAAAAGCTTTTCCCATCTCGAATCAAGATGAGAAGTCCATCTTAAACATTCAGGAACTGCAAGGAAGATATTCAGTTTAGGTCAAGCATGTAACTTTTGTTTAATTTTGAAACTTTCAGTTTTTAAGTTTTTTTTCATTATCTGGCTCACATTTTTTAGAAAGGGGTTTTGATTAGGAAAATTAAAATGTTTCACTTAGAAAATATCAAAATAAAATGTAGACATTTTCAAAACTCTTGCAATATTTTTTTGTCAAGAGATATGTTAAATCCAAATGTGTTCCATGAAGACTTTAGATTTCAACAAATGTTTCTTCTAAAATTGTGTGACTAGCTCTAGCCAGATCCTTCCTTTCCAGCATAAAAAGCTATTCAAATACTGGGCCTGAAGAAAACCTTCAGAAACTATCAAAGAAAATGGAAGAAAAAATTAGAGAAGCCCTATTAATAACTTAGGTCATCTAGTCCACCTTCCTGTCACTGTATCCTAATTGAAGGTTTAGCATTGAAAATATGTTTAATCTAGTTTTAAATGCCCAAAGTTTGGGGTTACCTCAGATTCCCTTGGGTTACTGTTCAAAGCCTTCCCATAATTCTTCAGCTGAGCCAAAGATCGGGCCAGAGCAATTACAGATTGCCGGCAGGACTTTGTTAAAGCTTTTCTTCTATCGCAAAATGTTGCCTTGTGTTGTCATTATCTTTTCTGATCCTTGAATCAGTTTTCAGTCCACATTATACTACTCCTAGCAGAGCCAATTTGAGCTAACTTTGAGCAGATTTTTGTGAGCCATTGCCTCCTAACTTTAAATGTTAAATGCTATCATTATGGCAGACAAATTTCAAATATTTGCAGCCCAGTTGTGCAGCACCTGGCATATGCTGAGTATTAGTGGAAACAAGCTTTGTGTAATATTGTATTAGACAACAGAGGGAATTATCATTGCCTTTTCATCTACCAATTTCGTGTCTCTTCCACAAGAAGGAACTCAGTTGGTTTTGCTCAACCTAGTTTATAAACTCTTGCTGATGCTCGTGGTTCTAGATTAAACGTGACTTGGGTATGCTTACCTGTTCTGCAGTCCTACAGTCATGTACACCCTGAGGAAGAAAGGAACAGCAGGTTAGGAACAACCCACTATCTTTCCCCTCCATATTCCTCTCTCATTTTGATTCATGCTCCAGGCCACACAGCAAGCATGATGCTTACTCCCCTGGGCACCCAGCAACATAAACACATTTCATCTATTTATGTGCAGATGTTCCAGTATAAAGCACAAGCTCCAGCAGTCACACCATTTGAGTGATAGATAATATATTGTTTAATATGAACGGGGGGAAAAATCAAGTGGATTACACAAAAATCCTGGTGACAGGTCGTAAGCTTCCAGACAAACATTTAGAATATAATGGAACAAGCACAAACAAAGTTGGGTTTTAACTACACTGTAGATATCCATTAAAGCTGCTGCAGTTGTGCATGTGTTTTTTTTAAACAGGCTTAAGCCTTACCCAGATATTGCTCCTCAGAGAGGTTACTGTCAAATATGGGAAATATGAGGATTTAGTTTACATCTGCCTTTAATGGCTAGACAAGAGTGGCTCCAAAAGAGGTTATGGGTAAATTAGTGCTTTTGAGGGGGAAAATGCCTGAGTAAGTATTTACTTGGTAGACTAAATGCAGGGGGGGGGGGAACCCTCACAATTTACTGGCTTAATAATACACAATTTAAAGAATGCCTACTTACATGACAGCTCTTTAATTACGTTAAAATGGACTGTCACATCTGTGTACTTGCAGTTTGCTTTTTTCCTAATTTTAATAGCAAATACTTTTTTATTAAACACTTTTTAAAAAATCCCCAGTCCTGCACACACTTAATGTGGGTCTTTTTCTCTGCAGGGAAATAGACCTTGTGGGTTGAATGGAGTTATTCACATGCATAATTTCCTCTCACACATAAATATTTGCAGGACTGAGGCTTGTTCAACTGCCAGTGAAGTCAATGACCATTGAAACAAGTGGGTGCGGGTGAATTTGCTCCCCATAATAAAACTTACATTTTTTAGAAGAATGTCCCCATTTCTTTCTCTTCCTCTGTTTTTAATCTGTTCCCCCTTTACTGGTTTATTTTCAGGAATGTCTACATTACAGCAAAATACATACACTGCATGCCCAGCTCCGACAGTTATAAATAGCAGTTTAGATGGTAAGGCATTGCATAGGTGAGTAGTAGACAGACAAGCCAGAACGATAGGATGAACACCCTCTGTGCCCAAACAGTACCTTCCATGTCTACAGTGGTATTTCCCTTGATGCAGTGAAAGACTCTGGCACTGAGGAAATCCTCCAGTAAATCCCTGTGGCCGTAGCCATTCCCCACCACTTCACTCCTGCCAGAGCTGTATACTGCCACATGTAGCTATAGGCTGAAACGTGGAGGCAGCCTGCTTTTCACTTCAGTGTATAGCTACATGTGCCCTCCTCGCAGCTGCAAGTGTAGACCAGGCTAAACTATAACTGACCCATTTAGTCGTATCGTTATGATTATACAAGAGAGAAGTTTAGAGCCTATTGCCTGGGCTTACAAATACAGGTACAGGTGAGGTCTGGCTAGTCCCTGCTCAGTTGGATGTATAAGAGGAACAAATAATCTGATTAAAGACACCATCTACCCATTCCAGTCTTGAGTGGGCCTGATCTTTTCTTCTAACATCAACATTTTTAAAAATTAAGTTAGCCTCTCAAAACCCTTGCATACCAATGCACATCATTAGTTGCAGTTTACCAAGGGAGTGAAAATAGGAACAGTTAAAACAAACAAGGAGTCCTGGGGCACTTCTAAAGACTAACAGGTTTATTTATCGCATGAGCTTCCATAAGCATCCATTCTGTCTACGGAAGCTCATGTGATAAATAAATTTTAGTCTTTAAAAGTGCAACAGGACTACTTCTTTGCTTTGCTGAACTAGACTAACATGGCTACACCTCTAGACGAGATTAATTTGCTCATTTTACCCAAGCAATCTGTAGGACTAGAATCTGAGGTCTGCTGACACCCAGGGCCTGATTCTGATCTGGCACAGATATATATCAAGGGGAACTCTATTGCTGCTGCTTCTCTCAACTTAAGGCTAAGGTGACACAGAGAAAGAAGCACTAAACTAGAAAGGAAGACACTGGCTGACATTTGAAGCCCGTTCCACCCTTCTGTTGTGAGGCCTCAGTTATGACATGTTTATCTATATAGTATATATCATTCGCAGTGGAACTTGGTTTTAATATTTATTTAGGTGCATGGACCTAATATTACTTTCCAAAAGCCATTTCCTCTTTATACTGATATGTTTACGCTATACTTACACTGTGGAACATTCAGCTGAAAGAGTCAGAGTGGAAGTCATTTTTTAAAAATTTTCTTCTATCTTCAAAAGTAAATTAAAAAAAATCACTTTTTTGGCTGCCACTTAACTTTAGGTAAAGAATGGGGAGAAAGGGAGGGAGAGAAGGAAGATGAGATAATAGATTTTATTGGACCGACTTCTGGGGGTAGACGAAACAAGTTACAAAGAACTCTACTTGAATGATCCAGTAAAAGAGATCACATCACCTAACTGATCTCTTATATTCTGGTGCGATGCTGGCAGACCAAATGCCAGGTCATGCCAAGGTTCCTAGGCTTCACTGAACACTGACAGATACATAGCTGGAAACCAGTCTGGATCAGCTGTGTGTTAACGTTATTAAAATAGATGGTAAAGCTATAAGAATGTATTTAATGTTTAGACCTTATGAATTGCTGCAGGTACTAACTTCACATATAACATCTTACCCCATGTTTATAAGGATATGTAGTGTTTGCATTGTAAACCTCTAACAACCTAAACAGGAAAGGCACATTGACTAATATAAAATTCTGACTTCCTAAAGCAGGTGTTGAGTCCTGCCCACCAAGAAGAGCCATTGGCTATGTCTACACTGGCAAGTTAGTTCGAATTAAGGAGGCTTAATTCAAACTAACTAAAGTCATGGATACACTAGGCTTTAGTTAGTTCGAATTAAGGGCTTCCTTAATTTCAACTAATAAGTTCAAATAGGGTATTCGAACTAAAGGGTTAATTTGAACTAACTAGTTCAAATTAACCAATGTGGCCATGTTAATTCGAACTAATTTCTTATTTCAAACTATTTCTAATTTCTTAGTTCGAACTAACCAGCCATTGAAATTAATGGGGATCGCTAATTCCAGTGGGGCCATGCTAGTTCGAATTAAGCTAACTAATTCAAACTAATTTTAACAAGCATAGACATAGCCATTGAAACCAAATGAGCCATTGTGAAGACTTTAATTGCATTCCTTCCCCACTCTCTCTCCTCTGTGAAGAATAGACCTGCATATGAACTCATCCCATTACAAACAAATTCTCAGGAGCTATGCACTGGTCAGGACCACTGGAACTCAGCATGCTCTCCTCTTATCCCTTACTCAGCCCCCTGTGCAGTTGAAGGGGGTTAGACCACAGCTCAGGATCTGGCCCTAAATCTAACTGGTCTATGGACCAAATGTTCTATTTTTATCATCCAATTATCTGATAGCTCTTCACTGGTAATTAGATTGAACTTTGTCTGTTTGTCATTGCAATGTTTTTGAGGGATAGAGGCAATGATGGAAGGGAGGGGAGATTGTGTGATGCATGAGAGGAAGTGCATTGAAGGATACAGTAAGAGCAGACTTGTATGTTGGGAAATAAAAGTTCTTGACATTCTTGAAGCTGTTAGCTATTTCTACCACTTTTTCTTGTGCTATTCCCTTTTTAAGTGTGGATTACAGCTTACTTGCGTTGTTGCCTATACAGTCCCTTCTCTGGCAAATTCTATATTTAATTTGCATAGTGCCTTTGAGACAATTGGTCTCTGAAAATGTTTCACAAGCTCAATAAGGGGTTAGGCGAGGCTGGTGTGACTTGAAGTTGAAAACCCTGGACTGGAACTCAGGAGATATGGGTTTTATTCTCAGCTCTGCTACTGATTTGCTAGCGGTGACCCATAGCACTTTTGCCTCAGTTCCCCCATCTGTAAAATGGGATGATATTGACCTCTTTTGTGAAGTGATTTGAGATCTACTGGTGAAAAGTAAGATCAATCTGCAAGCTAAACAGTATTGTTTCATATAGTTAAAAAGTAAAATCAGAGCAAAATAAGATCTTCAGAGATGAAAAGCAAGGGGGAAAAGCTGCATTTTCTGTTGAGATTTGAAAAGAAATGGAGAGTAAATGAGGTGGAGATAATGGCTTACAGAAGAGAAACATTTTGCACTATCTAATATCTTGCATTGTGATAGCACCTTTCCTTTTCAGAGTTCTGAAAATCCTTTGCAAATAATAGATTTCCCTATGTGTTTATATACCCAGCTACAATGGGGCAAATGCTGAGCCCCCTGGCACTTGGCAAGGGGTGCCCCCCTGCCACCGTGGACCAGTACCAGGTCCACCTAGCCCCTACAGGTCGACTTAGGTGTCCAGTGTGGACGCTCTAAGTCGTAGACATGCTAAGTCGACTTAGCTAAGTTGACTTAAATTAACAAGTGTAGCCATAGCCTCTGTGACTTAATGTATCCCTGGAAGACCTCTGGGTATCCCTGGTTGAGAACCACTGTCTCTGTGGGAGGATTACAGTAGGGGACAATTTACCCCAGAGATTGTAAACCACTACAATGTAGTTCCACCCCAACCCTTCCCCCGGGGTGGCTTCTGTCTGCTGGCTAGGTCGGCTTTCCAGAGAGAGATTACTAGCGTCTGACGAAGTGGGATTTTCTCCCATGAAAGCTCATGCGATAAATAAATCTGTTAGTCTTTAAAAGTGCCACAGGACTCTGTGGGATAAAGGGGTAAGCTTGAGCTGACCTGTGACCTTCTTTCTGATCCAACATATGGACATGAGCCTCTGTGCGAGTGGTCCCAATCCCACTGAAGGGTTGGAAGGCCTTTGGCCTACAAGGGCCCCATCAGACTGCTGGGGGACCTCTGATAAAATTTTTAGCATGATCCTAGGAATGTTTGCTTTTGTTTGTTCTCTGTAGTGCTACTACCCTATGAAGAAACATATTCTGCTTTGTGAAATCTGGTTTGTAACTGGCATACCCTATTTGTAAGCCACTGGAGAGAGGTTAGCCACCATGTGCTAGATTCTGGTTAGACCAGCTGGAGAAATCACAGTGAATGGCAGAGAGACTGTAAGGTTAAATCCAGACCAGTGCAGAGGGAAAGACAAAGTTCTCTCTCTGAGGGTGAGTCTACACTGGTAAATTAAGTCGACTGAAGCTTGCTTAAATCGATTTAATTTACCCTGCGTCTACACTACACTTTCCTTAAGTCGACTTAAGCAGCTTGCTTAAGTCGACTTAAGGAAAATAAAGTCGACTTAATTAAAATTAAGTCGACTTTATAACACCACCTTTCTATTCGACCTAAGGCTTAAGTCGACTCCCTAGAGTCGACTTAAGCCAGTGTAGACG